>JAOTOL010001605.1:1077500-1152500 GCA_034440575.1 Imbricaverruca yamaguchii
GTGGCTGGTGCGTCACAGCTGCGCGACCCTATCTGACCCGACCTGACCTGACCTGACCCGACCCGACCAGATCCGACCCGACCTGACCCGACCAGTCACGACCCGATCCGACCCGACCTGAACCGACCCGACCCGACCCGATCCGACCCGACCCGACCTGACCTGACCCTACCCGACCCTTGATTGATTATTGATTATTTGGGCTTAAGGGCGCGCCGACTACGAGGTCATTTAGCGCCCATACCCGACCCGATCCGATCCGACCCGACCCAAGGGTGGTAAAAAGCATACTTCTGGATGCTTGGCATTCAGAGCATTATCCTCTCCAGAAACGTATTCCCTAATGTTCGCATTTAGAAGATGAATGTTTCTGTTTGACAAAGATATGCTCCATAATACGGTGCTCAATATTCATTATAAATTGCAAAATGAACTTCCGATGTCACAGGTTAGAACATGGAACATCGAACATAGAATATTGAGCATAGAACATCCTCTCTATATTTGATGGCCCAGTAATATTCCTCTCCACATCCAGAATAACAAAATCCCAATCCAAACCCGAGTCTGGTCGACCTGACCCGACCCGACCCGACCCAGGTCCCGTCTGACCTGCCCCGGCCCAACCAAACCAGACCCGACTCAACCAGATCCGATTCGATCAGACCCAGTACGACACGATCCAACCCGACAGGATACGACACGACTCGACCGAACTCCAACAAAACCCAACTAAATCCAACCAAACCCGACCACACCCGACCCGACACAGCACAACACGATCCGACCCCACCCAATCCGACCTGATCAGACCCGACCCGACCCGACCCCGCCCTCGACCTGTCCCACGTGCCGGCGTAGTGCGCCCCTGCCCGGTCGGTGTGTGCCTGCCGCCATGTCCGGCTATTTAACGGCAGCCCCTCTCTCTTCATCGGTCGCGTCGACTGGCCCGACAGGCCCCCGGGGCGTAATCGGTCGTGTTCTGCCCCCCCCCCCCCGGTGCAATCGGGTTTGTCTCGCGGCAGCTGTCGGCGACAGGTGTCCGCCGGCCCGGCACAAAGAGGAGCCGACGCGACACGCGCACGCCCGGGTCACAAAGGTCGGCGATCGTCGCCGGAATCGCACACGAACAATGAATGACCTGCGGGCGCGAGCCGGGGCGGTGCGGCCCGACTCGGGTCGCGGCTCGAGCGCGCAGTTGTCGGCCCGTGCCGGTGACCGGCCGCCGATGGAGTGCGCCGTGTGCGCGTCACAAATGAATGGCGCCGGCACGCACCGCCGACACGCACACCGCCGACCATCGATCGCCGCCGCCGCCGCCGCCGCCGGTCTGGAGGCGCGCCGGCGGGCGGCCGCTGGACCCGCTCCCCGCTCGCCGCTCCAGACGGGCGTCGGCTGGCCGCAGGCAGAGGAAGACACCGCCGCCGCCCAGCAGTGCGACCATTCCTGGGCCGACACCGTGGCGCGGAAAGGTCGCGCCCACCGCGCCGGCTGCCAAGTCGGCGGGTCGGCTCGGCGACTCGCCGGCTTGGAGCACGGCCGCCGCCGCCGAGCCAACTCCGCTGCCGGCGGCGTGGCGAAGACGCGGTGCTTCGGAAAATGCCGCTCACCTTGGGGGGCCGCGCCAGCATTGCCGGCGAAGGCCGACCTGGTGCAGCCGGCCGCCGTGTAGAGCGGTCTCACCGCTTCGGACTGCGGGAAGTGGTCGGCTAGCCTGATTCGCTGCTGTTCACTGCCGACTGCTGGCATCACAAATCCCCGTCCTAATGTCTGCACCCCTCCTACTAGCCCAGCTTACGTGGGCACACAAGGCAAATTTGAAGTTGGAATCGGTCGAAGGGGCGGGGATGGCCGAGTGGTTAAGGTGTCGGGCTATGGGTACCAAAGGTCCCGGGTTCGACTCTAGCGCCACTCAGGACATTTCCCAATCCCGCGGCCCACCGGCGAAGCAGTGTGGGCGGCGCCATTAGCCGTGAATGTGCATAAAGTGTGTCGTGAACCAACCAATAAACAAACAATAAACAAACAGGAATCGGTCGGATGTCAGCGGTGTAATGCGGTTTTCAGGGGACAAGGTCAGGTTGTGACCTTGTACCCAGTGCCGGCAGTCTTCCGAAATGCCCATAATCCGTTGACGTAATTGTGAAGCAAATCCGAATGCGTCAACCGATTTAGGCGGATGTTGTTCATACGGGGCTACACATGTCATGGCACAGAATGTTGGCTGGTTATTGGAGTTTAGGAGCGCATCGACTATATCGATCATGCAGCGCGCATGGTACAGAATGCTCTTCCACCGGAAAATGACACCAACGCTTCGGCTCGCTTCGGCTCAGCGACTTCATCAGGTTACCTGAGGAAGTCTGAACTTACTTGATGATGACTCACTGTATCAGACTGAATAGGAAAAATGGCAAAATAACATTAACAGGATACGCAATAAGGGGAGACGGGTACCTTCCTGACCCACCCGAGAACTTCAGTCACGGTCCTTACCAAAAAACGCACCGTGATGTATATAATATTCGTCGTTTCAGTCCAGCTCACAGAGCGAAACCAACGTCTCATGATAGTTCAGCACAAACACACAAATGGACGTGGAAATAGACGACTCGCATGTCTGCGAGAATATTTAACAAGAAGAGGAAGTGAAAAGAGAGTAGGAAATTTAATCTTTCACCGGTGGTCATTCGGTGAGACTTAACACCGTGACATAAGCATGGATCATTTGG
This sequence comes from Imbricaverruca yamaguchii, assembly GCA_034440575.1. NCBI lineage: Eukaryota > Metazoa > Arthropoda > Thecostraca > Neoverrucidae > Imbricaverruca > Imbricaverruca yamaguchii. Next base: position 1,080,233 of record JAOTOL010001605.1, read on the forward strand.
ATCTGGGAATGGCAACGCACACTTGTGAACTGCCAGCCGCCATACTGGCATGACGCTATACCGCCGTCGGTCTCGTCTCTGCTCACACGTGGCAGCTTCTTGTTTCCGAAAAAATATGGCAAATGTTGAGATACTAAAGTAGTTATTGTTCATGCATTTCTGCACATGTCATTAATGGTTAAACTAGCACTGATCAGTGGGCTGCTTTATTATACATTGTCTGGTTTTCAAGCTGGAATGGAAGGGTTCAACCCATCTACAAAGTTTTTTTAGCGGTCCGAATAAGGATTTCAGACATTCCAGTGGTTTTGAAAAAGAAAGAAAGCAGTAACCATCAGAATACGAGTGCACATTGCGAGCATATCCAGAAATTATAAACAACCTTTAGCTCACTGCCTTTGTCCCCTGTGATGTACAATTTTCCATGCAGCTCGATCATCTTGAGCATAGGCCCCATAAACGTTGATCTACCATTAGTGGACTGCTGCCATTAGTGGGCTGCTGCCATAAGTGGGCTGCTACCATTAGTGAGCTCGCATATCCGTTCGCATTACGACAATCCCTATTAATGACAATTGCACCCAATATAAAATGCATGATAGTCTAGCTGTGTCTGACCGCAAGACATGAACGACTAACGCATCTGATATCACTATGTTTCGCAAACAATTGGCGAGTCTGCGTAACAATGTGGAGGTCGTGCGTGATGACGCTTTGTTTCGCAAATAATATAGTGGAAGGGACCAAGATAATGGATCTCCATTATTGCTAGCGTGCGGCCAGGAAATACTGTTCACCAGCAGTAGTCAAGTTTAGCTGCGCATGCGCGTGGGCCACGTGTACATCTGCACGTGGCCCATGAATAATGCTTTCCTAATTGGCGTACTTACATTCAGTTACATTGTTAGCCATAATGGCTGAAATTAGAGTGTCGCAAAACACTTGGCTCATGTCACGTATCGCAATTGGTAAATAGGTCAAACGTCACTGTTCACACCATGCATCTGCCTATAAATACGTGTTATTAACAATCGTCGCGCGTCATGCGCCAACAATTATTCTGGCTGTGCATAGTCAACGAAAGTTCATACATATTACAACGAAAGTAATATGTATGATCACTAGCCGTCCATAGTCGGCGCGCCCTTCGACCCAAATAATTATTCAATAGCCAACCATAAAATGCATGTAATGGCGAGCTGTGAGCCTCGCCGCCGGGTTAGTTCAGTTGGCAGAGCGCTACGCTCGGCGACAGGGCCGCACTCGTCCCGACAGGGCGGGTCCGCTTCTCATTCACGCCTCCCGAGGTCGACATGTCCCAGGCTGGAAAAGTCTGCCAGCAAGCGCCCGGGAAGCGCCAACTTTAGCCGGCACGCTTAGTGGATGGTTCATTTCCATCTGCGCGTAATACAATTGGGGACCATAATCCCGTGATAATGCGGCCGCAGTGCGCTTAGTGTAGACAAGGATGGGATGTTAAAAACGTGAGGATGAAAACAATCCAATTTGTGTGTCTTCGCTTGTGAAAATAGGCCACGCGCGGAATTTCCGGGCGCCGGTAGTTTTAGCTTAGCTGATCGGTCTGGCCGCGCCGGGCCGTGGCTGGACGGCCAGACGGCTCGTCCGAGCTTTCACACGCACGGGACGACTGTTCGCTCCGCCTCGTAACCAACTGCACCAATACATGCAGCATGTCCGTGTAACCGTGTGGCCGAACAACATGGCTCGTCGCTGTCTCGACTGTGACAAGGAACAACATCGATGTCCGAAGTTCGGACACACATCACTCATGGCTTTTCTCAGAACATTCGAAGAATTGCATCAAGTACTGCTGAGGCACAACGTATCCAGTAAGCAATTCTAGTGAACTTGCGGCCTGGAGGAGTGAAACATTCATATACAAAGCGTCCACAGGCCAAACGTTCCGGGGAAATTTGGTGCCAATGCTCAGATAGTATTTGCTGCAGCATAAACCGTGCATATATAACACACCAAGTGTTGCTCAACGAATACAACACGATTCTGAGAAGGGAAACTACATCATATTCATTTTACTGATACACTACTTACGCAAGGGCATCGTTTTGCATGCTGTCCGAGTGACACATGCCATCCATGTTGAATTAGCCCCTCCCCCCATACCAAATGCTCAATTGTGCTCACCCAAGTGGAGTCGGAAACATTCCTTCCTCCAATTCTCACCCATACAACAAATTCTTCCTCGAGCATAGGAATTAAGACATCCCTTCCATGTTCTTTTTTTCTGAAATGTTCTAGATATTCCCATCCAATAGTTTGCAAAACCCCACGGGGTCGGCCCAACCCAACAGGGGGTGAAGGCCACTCCATCAGCCTTAGACCAAAAATTAACATGACGGCGCTGCACGAACAAAAATAACGACAACACGCCTGCCAAGCGGCCCACAGTACTTCCCTCCTGCACTCCTCATTTGTACCAGTCCGGCGTGGTCTTCAATTAGCAGCAGGAGAACACCAAGTGACCTGCCCCGTCCCGCAGGGGCGAGGCAGCGGAGCATCTCCGAGTCGGCAGAAAGGCCGGTGGAGAGCTCATGAGCTTCGTGGTATCTCGTCGCCAGCTAGCTCGGGCACGTTTGCCGGGCCGCGTTTTTCGTCCAACGTTTGCCGACAGCTTGCATTGGGGTATATCAGTCAGGCGTCGTCAAGACTGTAACGGGCTTTATCCGCGCGCAAACGTTCAACATCCGATGAAGAATGGTGGTGATGGTGGTGATGGTGATGGTTGTGATGGTGGTGGTGATGGGGGGGGGGAGGGGGGGGGGGGGGGGGGGGGGGGGGGGGGGGGGGGGGGGGGGGGGGAGGGAGGGGGGGGGGGGGGGGGGGGGGGGGGGGGGGGGGGGGGGGGGGGGGGGGGGGGGGGGGGGGGGGGGGGGGGGTCGATGATGGTGGTGATGGTGGTGGTGGTGGTGATGGTGGTGGTGATGGTTGTGATGATGGTTGTGATGGTGGTGGTGATGGTGGTGGTGGTGGTGATGGTGGTGGTGATGGTGGTGGTGATGGTGGTGGTGATGGTGGTGGTGATGGTGGTGATGGTGGTGGTGGTGGTGATGGTGGTGGTGATGGTGGTGATGGTGATGGTTGTGATGATGGTTGTGATGGTGGTGGTGATGGTGATGGTGGTGGTGACGGTTGTGATGATGGTTGTGATAGTGGTGGCGATGGTAGCTCCGACGATACCTATCCTGTTTGGAGTGGTGCATTGGTGCTCTGGCGCGAGCGACTGCTCGCGTCATTTCGCGCCCGTAACGCGCGAGACAGCGGGAGACTGTTGAGCCATGTAGCGTCGCCAATCTCTCACGCCGATTGGTCGCGGGCGAAGAGCAGCGACGGGTGAGACTCGAACCCACAACCTTTCGATTGTGAGACGAGCACCTTACCCCTAGGCTACTCGTCCCCTGCGCCTGAGTTCCTCGTCAGGGTGCCAGCGTCGCGGCGTGGCACACCACCCTGAGCCACCACCGCACACAACCACTGCCCCGTAAGTGGCACGCCGACACACAACTTTTGAGCACACAACGCCACGGCTGTGGCGTTGTGTGCTGTCAACGCCACGACATGACTCCCAGCCGCGTCAGTCGCAGTGTCAGAACATTCTGACTCTTCAAAAAGGTCATGAGTGACATGTGTCCTTCAGATGGTCTATGGCTCCTCGCAGCAGCATTGTCGACGGGCAAAGGCAGCAGATACACGACTGACAGCATCACCATCATCTACAGTGAACAAAGTTCATAAAATAATTGCACGGGAATTATCCATATGCACTTGCACACATTTTTCACCTCACCCCTACCTCATTTGTACACGAAATCAATTTCGAGACGATTGCTTAACTGATTGTGTATTTTGACTTAAGGGCGCGCCGACTACAAGGTCAGTTAGCGTCCACACAATGATTATGCGCTTACAGAGCCGGCCGTCGCACCGCATGCCGCACAACATGCCACGGCAGCGCCACATGCCGCACAACATGCCACGGCAGAGCTACATGCCGTACAACACAGCACGACAGAGCTACATGCCGCACAACCCGGCACGGCAGCGCCACATGCCGTACAACACGGCATGGCAGCGACACATGCCGCACAACACGCCACGGCAGAGCTGCATGCCGTACAACATGGCATGGCAGCACCACATGCCGTACAACACGGCACGACAGCGCCACATGCCATACAACACGGCACAGTAGCGCCACATGCCGTACAACATGCCACGGCAGCGCCACATGCCGCACAACACGGCACGGCAGAGCTACATGCCGTACAACACGGCACGGCAGCGCCACATGCTGTACAACACGGCACGGCAGCGCCACATGCCGTACAACACGGCACGGCAGCGCTACATGCCGTACAACACGGCACGGCAGAGCTACATGCCGTACAACACGCCACGGCAGCGACACATGCCGTACAACACGGCACGGCAGCGCCACATGCCGTACAACATGGCACGGCACGACAGAGAACATGCCGTACAACATGCCACGACAACACGGCACAGTAGCGCACGAATGCCACGGCAGCGCCACATGCCGTCACAACACGGCACGGCAGCGCCACATGCCGTACACGAAACATGGCACGGCAGCGCCGATGCCATACAACAGACATGCCGTACAACATGCCACGGCAGCGGCGCGAACACGGCACGGAGCATGCCGTACAACACGGACGCACTGAGGCATGCTGTACAACACGGCACGGCAGCGCACGTACAACATGGCACGGCACGACAGAGAACATGCCGTACAACACGCCACGGCAGCGCCACATGCTGTACAACACGGCACGGCAGCGCCACATGCCGTACAACATGGCACGGCACGACAGAGAACATGCCGTACAACATGCCACGGCAGCGCCACATGCCGCACAACACGGCACGGCAGCGCCACATGCCGTACAACACGGCACGGCAGCGCCACATGCCGTACAACACGGCACGGCAGCGCCACATGCCGTACAACACGGCACGGCAGCGCCACATGCCGTACAACACGGCACGGCAGCGCCACATGCCGTACAACACGGCACGGCAGCGCCACATGCCGCACAACACGGCACGGCAGCGCCACATGCCGCACAACACGGCACGGCGGCGCCGGCGGGCCGACCCAGCCGATCGGGGCGGGGCACGACCGTCCAACGGTCGGCTACCGCCAGTCGATCGTCGGGCCGGCCCGGGCGGTCACACCGACCGGCGCCGGCTCGTGCGCCGCTGCACCCGGCCGGCCGACAGACCACTAACAACCCATCAATCATTTACCAACACGGAGCCGCCGGTCGATCCTGCAAACGTGCACACGGCACCACTCACATCACGAGGCATTCCAGGCAAGCCCACGGTTATTCTACTGCGCTGCAACTCGACCGGCGGGGAGAGAACCCGGTCTGTGACGAAGAACCGTCTACCTATGAAGACCAGTTAGCAGTTGTTAACACTGATTCCGACACAACGGGGTGGGGGTATGCTCCACTCACTTTTCAAGGTTGGTTGGACGCAATATAATCTGTCCCACTCACTTTTGTGTAGGGGCCCATCTACACTTCCCACCAAGGTACTTCCCACCAAGGTTACGGAAGAGACTAAGTCTCGAGATATTTATCCTTTCGGGACAAAGCAGCTCAAAATCGGGAGATGAACCAAACTGTAGGGAGGTTCCTGACCTATACCAGAGCCAGCGTTGGAAAAGTGGCCTTTTTTGGAACTTTTGCCATCCAAAGAATTATACACTCCGGAAAAAAATACACTCCTTGGATTGCTGGATGAAGGCATGCTTAACTAGCAAGACAGCTAGATGTCATTATACAATAGTGATAACTTGGGTGGAGAGGAAGATTCAGTCATACTGGGTCCTCTACCACATACACTTTCCATTATAATTGAGGATAATGCACGTCTGTTATTTCAGGTCACCTGCAGGCACATTCCAAGATGAGGCAGGAGTGGAGCCGAAAATTAGATGCAAGCCATATTGGAAGAATATCAGCTTGCTAGCATGCACAAATACAACAGATGTCAACAGATGACACAACATGGATCACTGCAGTCTGAATATGATCTTAATGCCACTGATCATTCCACATTTCATAACATTCCATCTTCCATATCATTCCATAACATTCCATTTGTGCATGTGTGATTGTCTGGTGAAGTGCAGGTGAATTAATAAACAGCCACCAATGCCTTCATATGTATGTTCTCCATTTGTGGAAAAAACTCAGAATAGAGTCCAGATGTGTCCAGAAGAATGTATGGCTGAACACCAAGAGCTAGGAGTGGCACCAATCCACCCAACTGGTAAGCCACAAAGGGTAGCACTTCTCCAAATCGCCAAAATACTGGTGGATATGAGCCATGTTTTGCCATGGCATAGAATTTTCATGGGCATTTTTACTTTCCAAAACAAGTTTTACACAAATTTAACCCAAAAGAAAAAAAAAAAAAGTAGGAGTTGGGGAAAGTAAGGAAAAAAATTTTTTTTTTGGTAGAAATTAAAAAAAAAACGCACCCCTTGGGGAAAAAAAAGGAAAAAAAAAAAAAAAAAAAAAAAAAAAAAAAAAATATAAAAAAGGGAAAGGAAGAAAAATTTAAAAAAAAAAAAAAAAAAAAAATAAAAAAAAAAAAAAAAAAAAAAAAAAAAAAAAATTAAAAAAAAAATAAATTTAAAATTAAACTTAAATTTTAATTTAAAAATAAAAAAAAAAATTAAAAAAAAAAATTTAAAAACAAACAAAAAAAACTTTTTTAAAAAAATTTTTAAAAAAAAAAAAAAAAAAAAAAAAAATAAAAAAAAAAAAAAAAAAAAAAAAAAAAAAAAAAAAAAAAAAAAAAAAAAAAAAAAAAAAAAAAAAAAAAAAAAAAAAAAAAAAAAAAAAAAAAAAAAAAAAAAAAAAAAAAAAAAAAAAAAAAAAAAAAAAAAAAAAAAAAAAAAAAAAAAAAAAAAAAAAAAAAAAAAAAATAAAAAAAAAAATTAAAAAAAAAAAAAAAAAAAAAAAAAAAAAAAAATAAAAAAAAAAAAAAAAAAAAAATCCCCAAAAAAAAAAAAAAAAAAAAAAAAAAAAAAAAAATTAAAAAAAAAAAAATAAAAAAAAAAAAAAAAAAAAAAAAAAAAAAAAATAAAAAAAAAAAAAAAAAAAAAAAAAAAAATAAAAAAAAAAAAATAAAAAAAAAAAAAAAAAAAAAAAAAAAAAAAAAAAAATAATAAAAAAAAAAAATCAAAAAAAAAAAATAAAAAAAAAAAAAAAAAAAAAAAAAAAAAAAAAAAAAAAAAAAAAAAAAAAAAAAAAAAAAAAAAAAAAAAAAAAAAAAAAAAAAAAAAAAAAAAAAAAAAAAAAAAACAAAAAAAAAAAAAAAAAAAAAAAAAAAAAAAAAAAAAAAAAAAAAAAAAAAAAAAAAAAAAAAAAAAAAAAAAAAAAAAAAAAAAAAAAAAACCCTCAAAAACCAAAAACAGAAAAACCCCCCTTACTCCCCTCACCCCCCCCCAACTCCCCCAACCCCCCCAACCAAAACCAAAAAAAACCCCAAAAAAAAAAAATTTTTAAAAAAAATTTAAATTAAAAAAAAAAAAAAAAAAAAAAAATTAAAAAAAAAAAAAAAAAAAAAAAAAAAAAAAAAAAAAAAAAAAAAAAAAAAAAAAAAAAAAAAAAAAAAAAAAAAAAAAAAATATAAAAAAAAAAAAAAAAAAAAAAAAAAAAAACATAAAAAAAAAAAAAAAAAAAATAAAAAAAAAAAAAAAAAAAAAAAAAAAAAATTTTTATTTTAAAATTAAAAAAAATAAAAATTTAAATTTAATAAAAAAAAAAAAAAAGATAAGTTTTTAAAAACACAAACTAAAAGTAAAAATTTTTAAAAAAAAAAATAAAAATTTTAATTTTTTATTAAAAAATAAAAAAATAAATCATGTATTTTTCCTATCCTATTATTTTATTTAAAAAAGTCCTGTATTTTTTGGGCTTCCTCTAACTTTTTGTTGTTGTTGTTTTCTAGAATAATGGTAGGAAATGAGACGCTAATTCCGCTCGTCCGTGACGATAGTCGGTTTGCGACAATTTTCCCGCTCGTGTAGTGCTTTTCATTTAATTTTGCTTATGAAATTTTCATGCCGACATAGGAACTAAAACAAAATATAAAATAAAAAAAAAAAAAAAAAATTTTATTTTTTTAAAAGAAATATTATGGTTGTTAAAAAAAAAAAATTTAGAGGGTTTTTTTATAAAAAACCCTAAAAAAAAAAATAATACCAAACCCAAAACAAAAAATTAAAATTATACCCCCCCCCATAAATAATCCGGTGGCAACTTGGTGGTTGGATTTTAAATTTGGGGGGGGGGAGAAGAGAAAAAAAAAAAAAAAAAAATAAAAAAAAAAATATAATATTTTTTCCATAATAACCATAACAACCAACCAAAAAAAATTAAAAAAAAAAAATGATGATGTTTTTTTTATAAAAAAAAAAAAAAAAAAAAAAAAAAAATATTTTTTTAAAAAAAAAAAAACCTAAACAACCCAAAAACCAAAAAGGTTAAAACCCCCCCCCCCCCCCCCCGTTGGGGTGGGAATTTTCAAAAACCCCCGCCCCCCAAATTTACGAACCCCCCCCCCCCCCACCACACCCAAGCCCCTTTTTTAATACAAAAAAAAATAATAAAAAAAAAAAAAATAAATAAAAAAAAAAAAAAAAAAAATTTTTTTACATTCAACACCCAAAAAAACAAAAAAAAAAAAAAAAAAAAAAAAAAAAAAATAAAAAAAAAAAAAACAAAATAACCCAAAAAAAAAATAAAAAAAAAAAAAAAAAAAAAAAAAAAAAAAAAAAAAAACAAAAAACAACCCAAAACAAAAACCCATCCCCCCCAAACCACCCCCCCCCCCCACCAAAATCTAAAAAAACATCACAAAAAAAAAACACCACACCCCCAAACCCCCCCCCCCAAAAAACCCCCCCCAAAACCACCCCCCACCACCCCGTAACCAAAAAAATTTTTTTCCCCAACCAACCTATTTCCCCCCCGGGTTTTAATAAAAACCTAAAAAAAAAATTTAAAAAAATTAAAATTTTTTTTTGTAGTTTGGTTTAAAAAAAAAAAAAAACAATTTATTTCTGCATGAATGCTTTCAGAGCACATGACAAGGATCGCGAGGGAACTGCTCGTCCACAAAACCGGAACTTTCAGAGCACATGACAAATAACGTTTGGGAACTGCTCGTCAGATATTGATCGACTGATTATTTGGGTTTACGGGCGCGTCGACATGCCCATTTGGCACCCATCAATCAGCCGACTACGGACGGCTCACCCAGCCCCAAGATCTGACGCAATTCTCACAGATGTGGGCGTTTTCCTCATCAATACAAACAAACACAAACTACCCGGATGTATCGTTTACAATACAATCCAAATGTGCCCACATCAGATAGATCCATCGCATCACGAATGCGGTACTTGTGAGGATCCGTCACACCATGAGTTCGCGGGGTCACCGCGACAGTGACACGATGCTTTGGCGGGTGCCGGCAGTGCGAGGACGGCGCACTGTGGGAACGACCGGAGAGAAACTGGGCCACGTTCAGCCGTCTGCCGGAGCTATCTTATCGTGTAAATCCAGCCAAACATTGCGACCGCAGCACGCCATCAAACTCCATATGGTGCATGTCGCGGGCCTGGCCGGGCACGGCGCAGGGACGGGACGCCGACGGATTACGGCGGAAGCGGGGACGGGTCGAGCGCGCGTCAGGACTCGGTTGGGACTCCGTCGGGGACGGGTCGGAAGCTGGTCCGACTCGGACCGGATCAGAAATGTCATGGACGCGTCAGAGAATGTCTGGGTTTCAAGGGCGCATCGACACGTCAAGTAATGTACATCTCAGACATGGATGATATAGATAATATATAGGCCAGACATGGTCCCTGTCAGGGACAAGCAAAACAGTGATCAGGGACCGATCGTGATCAGGGTCAGGCATGGGCCCGGGACGGGAATGTCTGTCAGGCTGGTCGGGGACGATCCCACCAGGGATGGAACGAGGCGTGAGTCGCTCAGTGGTCCAGCTGAGCGTATGGCATGCCACAGGTACGGCGTTCGATTCCCCGCGGTGCTCGCCCTTGCCGTACAACACGACGCCGTATGCCCTCAGCTGTTGAGTGCGTCCCAAAGCCACAACCAACCAGCCAGGTGAATGAATGAACTGAAACAGGTTGATCAGGGACGAGCCGATCAAGACGGAACGGACTGGGACAGGCTGGCCAGCGGCGCAGAGACAAAATGGACCGGAACAGGTTGTTCGGGCACCAGCCGACTGGAGACGAAAAGGACTGGAGCGGGCTGGTTTGACACGAGTCGAGAGGAGCATACAGGGATGGATCGAGCAACTCTTGTACGTGTGCGGGTGTGTCTACAGCCGCCTGACGTCTGCACATCAGTCTTCAGCATGCATAAAATATAAACATTAGTAGCGCAGTCCTACATCAAGCGATGTATTGATAGCTTTATCGCTGATATCACGCTCTCTCGACGCGATCACCACTAAAGGAGTCGCAACAGGTCTTTTCAAAACTCCCCACCCCGCCTCCTGACGAATTAGGCGCCAAACTGTTTTGTCGGCATCCCGGCCAGTCCCCATCCCCACCGGTGACGCCGTGTCGCTGTGATCCCAGTCTCACATTGCGAGCCCGTGCCGTCCCGCCCTGTGATCCCAGTCTCACATTGCAAGACAGTGCCGTGCCTGTGAACCCAGGGATGTGATCCCGCCCTGTGATCCCGGTCACATTGCGAGACAGTGCGGTGCCGCCCAGTGATCCCAGTCTCACATTGCGAGCCCTTGCCGTCCCGCCCTGTGATCCCAGTCTCACATTGCAAGACAGTGCCGTGCCTGTGAACCCAGTGATGTGATCCCGCTCTGTGATCCCAGTCACATTGCGAGACAGTGCGGTGCCTGTGAACTCAATGTGATCCCGCTCTGTGATCCCAGTCACATTGCGAGACAGTGCGGTGCCGCCCAGTGATCCCAGTATCACATTGCGAGCCCGTGCCGTCCCGCCCAGTGACGCGTCTGCCGCAGCAGCGGCCCCGCCGCCACGTGGAGGGCGGGACCTAGACGGCCGGCCGTTCGGTGTGTACCAGGGGGGGGGTCCGTGGCTGGCATTCATCACACGTCGCGACAGGCCGTCGTCTGGGCAGCCGGCCAACGCCAGTCGGCCTCACGGCCCCGACAACACGGTAACGTGAGCTGTCCGCAGAGCTTCGTGTCTGGCGTGTGCTGGAGTGCCGGCACTGCTGGCGATATCTGTCTGCTGCACGTTGGACTCCATGCCAGCGTCCAGTGACCTCGGCTGAATGGGTACGCCTCAGCCATGCCGCTGTTTGGTAAACATTGCAGATGGGCAAGGTTGTTGTCAGGCTCCGCTTGATCTGTGACCGGCAACGAAGCCATCAAAGTGAACAGCAATGTGTGGCACTAAAACTGCACAATCCTAATATTGATTGTTTCTTGTTGTTGCTTTGTCGCCCATTCATACGTACCATGGAATTTAAACCACACCAGCCGCTTTAAATTGCGCTGCTCGTCTGCACAAGTAGCAAACGGATTGTTTATTGCTATTGTCGTGTCGCTCCTTCAGAGGTAACAGGGAATTTAACCCTGACCAGGCCCTCTAAATTGCGCTGCTCATCTGCACGCTCCACGCATCTCCACGCGTGGGCTGAAAAGCAGCTTCAGCCTGTCAGCTTAGATCATAGCAGGCATGGGGATATTGTCATGGAAGCATCAACACCAAGGTCGTGCGCAGACGCTGCCTACTTGGAAGGCACCACCTTGACGTGATGTGCATGCTCTGGATAATGTGGACGGTAAAATTTTCGGCGAGCCTGCACTGCCGACATTAAAGTGGAACGAATTTATCGGGCGCGCGTGGAATCTGCAAATCGTTCGAACGATCAATCGAAACGTTCAAATAATTAATGCAGGGCCGTTGACATAAAGCGGCCGGGACGCAAGGAAATGCTTTAGCATGCATCAATATACAACAGCCCGGTCAGTACGACTCGCATGCCCAATTGGCAATCAGTTCGGCTGTCCATGGCTTATATTAAAAACATCAAGTGACGCATGCAACGCGTCCCGGCTCTGGAACCTTAGGCTTGGTTAAAGGCTTTCCCTCCGGCCAGCTCGGACCGGTCTAGATTGGACAAAACTGGAGCGGAAATGCAAGGCGGTCCGGGATCAGCGTTCGGCGCTCCCTGCAAACATCTGCGTTGAGACGTGTCGGACGTCGGCGTCGGCACACCTTTCAGAGGCCGTCGCCGGTGTCAGCCGCAGCGGCCCGTGGCCGCGGCCGCTGCCGCTGTCCACTGGCCGCCGTCCAGAACACAATACGGCGCGGATGGCCGACGGCCGCGTCGCCGCCCAGTTGGCGCACGCCGATTAGGTCGCCGCCGCGGCCTTCTGAAAATACGGCCGCCACGGCGGCGGCGCTCGCAGCCGCGGTGCGAGCGCGCGCGCGCACACGCCGCCGGAGGCAACTCGAGCCGACCCGACCCGGCCCGGCCCGGCGCGGTCACCGCCGCCGGCTGTCGCCGAGCCCGCTATTTCCGACCCGGCCGGTGGCCGCGCCGACACCGGCCGGCATGGCCCACTTGGAAGCGCATCAAATATGCCGACCAGTCTCGCGCACTTGATAGCAGATGTCGCCACGTGACGGGCCGTGCAGTTCGCCCGACGGCGGCCAGGTGGCAGCACCGTGCGGTCGCGTGGAGCGCCGGCACGACTTCCCGGTACACGCTGCTGGGTGACGAGTAGTCTAGCGGTAAGTTGCACGTCTCACAATCGACAGATTGCGGGTTCGGGTCTCGCATGTCGCTACGCTCAGCCCACGTCCAATCTGCGTGGGGGGCTGGCGACGCTGCATGACTCAACGGTCGAAATGTCGTAAAATACCAACCAGGGCCGCTGCTCTTTCATGGACTGATGAGTGCGCTAGGGTGTTTCATAAGGGTAACCAATTTTTCCCATCTTTCATGAGCAAGCATTCAGATGGACGTCGACAATGAGAAGCAAAAATACCCTCACTTTGGACAAATTGTTCAAATGTTAAAGTGGAAAGTTTGAACTTAAAATGGCATGATAATAAACACAGCTGGAGGTATTTTGCTGCAAAAGGTCTGCATACTTATTTTTTAGACATATTCTAGGGGTGAGTATGGAAAATGACAAAATAACATGAGTAGGGCATTGAACCAGGGGGCTCGGGTCCAGGTCACCACCCTAACTCACCTGAGGTCTCCAGCCATGGTAATAGAATAGATCAAACAAATTGAACAAAGGTTATGAGAAAAAGAAGCAAGAGGCCACAGCCATATAATCCAGAAGAGGTGATGAAAACAACATAATCTTCTTAGTAGAACAAGTGTATTCAAACAAAACATCATAAAATAAAATACATCCTCAACATCAATGAATGTCTTTCAAGAGAGGTGTCTGGCTAATCCAAAATAAATTGGAAGTGCATCAAGTATGCTAACCAGCCTTATGCACTTAATAGCAGATGTTGTCACATGACAGATAATTTAGTGCATGAAATGTTGGAATATTTGACTACCAAAAAAAAAGATGTTCTAGAACAAAGCATTGACATCTATATACCTGAAGTTTTCAATCCCAGCAGATGTCAAAGAACTGCTGGACCCATTATCTTCGGAAAATATGAGATAACATACCTGTGGAATTCATCCTTGGAGGTAGGTTGAGTTTCAGTAAAGTTGCTAGTAGATATTGCACAATGTACACACTTTTCCATAAAAGTTGTTCTTTAGCTGCAGCTTCACTTCCTCAATGACCAACCTGGCAAAATACCATTGTGGTAAAAATCAAAGCATCTATTACAAACTAGTTAGATGATGTAGGTAGGTACCTAGGTAGACATTTAGGCAAATTTGCACTTGAGGATATTTTTTAACTCTTCAATTTTCCTCTCCAATTTTGATGAATGTAGTTAGCATGTGACCACACATTTGCTCTGCAAATGCATGCATTTCAGTTTGGGGGTTAAACAGCACCAAAAAGACCTGGAATATGGTAATATAAAATGTTAGGGACATTTTTTTTAATTAGGATACAAAAGTGTTCAAAGGAAACAATGTTACATAATCTAGCCTACATAACAATGTTCACATAATCTTCTTTAAAATGGAATATTTTTTATCAAACACATTCAACTTGATAAACTTAACCAGCCTAGCCTACTCTGTTTTGAAGAAAAAAATAAAGTAAAAAGTATTTGAGAAAGATAATTAGGTATCTGTTTTTAAAACTTCAAAGAAAAGCCTAATTGAAGGCAAATTGAACCAAACCTAATATCATGACTTGCTTTGTGGAGGTGAAATGCATACAAAACTTGCATTGTGGATAACCTAAAGGGCAATAATACTAGTGTTTGACAGTTAGGTACATACCTAGGTAGGTATGTACCTGCCTAGGTTCCCAGTATGTATCCAGATACATGCCTACTTCAGGATATGTAGGATACATACAAGTAGGCACCTAGGTAGGTATACCACATAGTGCACTTTTCAGATTTGGTACTGTCAGAAAATTTTCAGATATGGTGAATGGTCAGCAAAGGATTAAACAGTGAGGGTACAGTTGACAGCAAAGTATCTATATCCTACCTAGGTATACCTACTTATCACTTTCCATATGTACGAGTCTGGCAAGCTTTAACTAACTTGTACATTTCATGCTGATTACATACCATGTTGCCAAGCTATGAGAAAAAACACCTTACGTTCGGGCAAAACATGTTTGTGCCCTTTACTCACCTAATACGAGGCCATCAGCAGCCCAGAGCACTGCGAAAGGGACTAGCTACACCAAGCCACACAACCACAAACCGCCCGAACGCTACAGATGCTCTTGAAGCATCGGTGAAATTTCATACATGGCGCATTTGATACAATACAATGTTTTCTGTGCCACACATCACGTGGTTCACTTGTTGTCCGCTATATTCCTTACAATCTTCCATAACAACTGTCTTTGAATCACAACATTGTACACATGCTCTCTAAAGCCTGTTATAAGTGTGTAATTGTCTACTTATACTTTTATCATAAAATAGGTCCAACTTTACTTAAGTAAATTATGGTTACTTACATACCCTGCGAGGTGTGCAGTCCAATTGTACTCAAATGCGTTATGATCTCCACAGCTCTTCGTGTTACTAAAAGACTAAACATTTCAAATTGTTGTATTCAGTGGAAGGTAGGCATTGAAAATATTTTCAAACTACCAGTACATTCGTCAAAATGTACGTCGAAAATCGACCGAATCTTGGCAGCGTGATGAGACCAATTCGGCGCCCTCCTCTGGTGACGTCATCAGTAGCCGTATGCCGAGGTAAACAAATAGCTTCTTGCCTTACCTTCTATACACGGCCTTCTGTTCAGCCTCGGTGGCGTCGGCCCCTGTCAATGTTCATTGGCAGCCGGCGACGTCATCTGGGCGCTGATTTGGGTTCAGCAGATTAACACGACAGCAAGAAATGGTACTTTTCCGCGTACGTTCCTGGTTAACAAGTATACGTGAGTGGTGCAAATTATACGCCATCTGGAAGCTTGTTTAATGGTATTTCGATAATCATGGGAGACTTTCACACGAATCTGTTAGTTATTGTGTAAAATGGTGTTATTTAGACCCATGTCATATCCATCGACACTATTTAAGTTAAGCGGGCCGAGCGACTCGGTGTTGGTAGCGCAGTTGGTAGCGCGTCGGTTTGCCGACCCGGAGGTAGCCAGTTCGAGCCTGGAGGCCGGCAGATTTCTGTGCGCGTCGTGGGAAGTTCTTCTAATAAGCGACAGTGAATTAAGACTGTTCACATGGGACGATCTTTTTCATAACGAGAAGGGAAATATTCTGCAATATTCAATATTCAGATATTCTGCAAGGCTGGGGTTCTGCCACCTTAAATTTATGGTTGGGCACTTCTTCTAATCAGCCAGGCATAGGAAATACGGAACACGTCACCGCTTATGGCAGTGCCCAGGCCCACAGTCCCTTCCTGATACGGGCAGCGGACCATCGGCGGTGGGACAGGAGACAGGATCCCTGAATTTAATCATTTGTGGCACTACGGCAGTGCATTGCAAATATTGAGCTAGAAACTAACGGTTGCCATTTCCCCTCCCACCAGTACACCCCGACCAACATTAGTCCCTGCTCCTCGAGGTGTGCATATAATAACAGTACATGATTATCAAGGTGACAAAACCAACAATTGTGCATGCTGCCGAACAGTCAAATGATTGGACCCGAGCTGGAGTCAGAGCGATGCCAGTTCTAAGCACGGCTACACGCCTTTTACAATACACGGCGAACACACGCCACCAGGATTGCGACAAGCATTGCTTTGACAGGAGCAGACGTTTGCTAAAATATTTCGGTGACAATCCTGAACTTTCTGGAGTGCCGGCGCAAAATATAAAATCACGCTTTTCGTACCATGAACGCTCGATTTAGATTCGGCAACAACTTTGTGGAACCCGTAAGCGCTAAGACGGATTTTAGATGCCCGCATGAGGATTTCGGTTCGATTATTATGCATTGTCAAGGGCTTAACGCGGAACTTGGCAAGATTGGGGAAGCATCCCCGTTCATTCCCCACCGTGGCTTTGCCCATGTTCGCACACCGTTATTCGTCATTTTCAGTCGAAATGAATTGGCTGCGTCGCTGACGCAATGTGAATCAAACTTCTGTCATGCATGCAATATTGCAGGGGTAACAGCAATTTCTATGCCAGACCAGCTCGGAAGCAACTTTAATAACAGTTTAATTTGTGGTTGGAATGGAAAATTACCATGTAATACCATACATCTTTTAAAATAAGTGTGTTCTATTATTAACTAAAGAAAATATTTTCCTTTCAAAATATGATTTCTTTATTCGCGTCGTGCAACATGAAATGCCACCCCGGTAGCTCAGTTGGTTCGGGCGCTGGCCTGTGCTGGTCTCCCCTGTCCTGGCAACCCAGGGTTCGAGTCGCTTCGCGCGCTCGCGTTTAGACCCCGGCCGGGAGTGTGAGTTGGCAACTGGCCCGATAAGGCCGGGAACAAGCTACCGGGCGGCCGTGTCGGTGTTTTGACGGCACGTTAAACTTTCGATCAAAATTATCCGGTTGAAAAGGAATTCGTGGATCGGGTGGTGGGGCGAGGGTTCACGCAACAAGCTCTGCTTAGCAATAGAACCCTGGTTCCTAAAGCCACCCCAGCAACAACTGGGACTAAATTTTAAATTAAAAAAAAATCACGCATTTTGCAGTACAGCACGACATAAATACGGCAACAAAAGTTGTTTATCATCTGGAGAAGACGAGACTGCCAAGATTGAGGAAGGCCCTCACTCCCACTGCCCATTTCTCGGTTGTGTACTCTGTGGTGGAAGTGAATGTGCATTTTGGGCGCATGGACTGCGTTCGTCATTTTGCGCACATGAATATATATAGTCCGGCGCCCAACAGAGTGCGTATTAAAACGATATATTGAGGAAGCACAACGCAAGACTTATATTGGGAGAAGAAAACACATGAAGCAGAAAAAGAATCTTGGGTTCCTTTACGACGCAATTAACTGCTAGGCCATATAGCATCGCCAACTTCTCAAACCGATTGGTCGCGGGTGGACTCGGTAATTCCGCTGGTTGCGGGACTCGAACCCATAATCTTGCGGTCAAGAGCCCAACACCCTACGGACTAAGCTACCGCGGCTCCACCAAACGCGTGACATAAGAGGTTATCGGTAGCAAGGGCAGATATGCCACGGTACTTAATGAGATTGCATTGCGGCAATACATTACAATACCTACGTACATTACGTAGATTGCCAGATCTGCCAGATTGCCAGGAGATTGCCAGATATGTACGTACATTACAGTACGTACATATCTTGCACCTTATAAAATCGGACCAACTGGCAAGAATAGATGGAACATCCTCATCGTGACATCTGTGGCTGAGAACAACTCGACATGCATACATACACAGACTACTCACGAGCACCGTGGTGGGACGATGAGTACGTGTAAACCTACAGGCTACGCTCTACCGACTTCACAAACACAGGCACATATCAGTTGTTGAGCTTGACATTCACTCGGTGCGACTGCAACACGCACGTTTAGTCTCGTGTAATATTTGTTTTTTGAATTATTTGAAACTTTCAATGACCTTTGGATGTCTGCTGAGATCGTTGGGTTCTTGGGCATGGTGAACACAAAACGCTGCATCCATCTCTCTGAATGTGTGGAATAATTCCTCTGTGGGAACCGTCATGCCGCTAATGCTTAGAAGGCGAGTCCAGAACGCTTCTCGTGGTTCATCTTCGGGATACGCAAATGGGTGCTCAGCGATCGGTCCGCTGGTTTCTTTCTGGCCATGGACCAGGCCATACACAATCCCCCCCACCACCACGCTTAGCATTTAACATTCCTTCAATTCACATCATTATCTGATGTGATTTGAAGGAAGCTGATATTCATTTCTATGGGAAATGAAATCTCAGCAAATCGGCAGTTCAAGTTCATGTGCTGATGTAGAAAAAAGTAATTTCACTAAAAAATAATATTAATATCATTCAACTAAGATTTTTCAAACACTAGGAAAAACACTAATGTTGACAATTACAGTACATGCTATCCCCCACGCCATAAGATATAAGAGGTTATGTAAAGTGTGGGGAGAATATGGAATAATATGGAAAATATGGAAAGTGTGTGGAAATGGGATTTTTGGTGACTAACAAAGAACACTGATGTCAAACTACAAAAATATCCTAACTGAATCTAACCTAAACAACTGATGTTGGACCTTCTAAAACATACTCATGTTCGGTCATCTACAACCTACTGATATTGTATGCTGGATGTTGAACGTGATTCACGAAGGAAATGGTAGATCCATTGTACCTTAATTACACACTCGCATCAATTGTGCACCGTAGTATATTAATTAACCTCGTGACATAGAAACTCAGTTAATGGAAGCATACATTTGTATCCTAGGCTGAATCTGTTATCATTACTCCATGTAGAAAAGGCTGGCCATTATTCTGCTGGAATATCACGATAAAAATGTTAGAAATAGCCACATGCAAATATATGTATTCATTTTTTTGTTGTTGTATAATTAAACCTGGTTTTGGCTTTCCGTGCATGACTGCCTATCCTGTCTTCTTCTGATCTTTCACTACTCCCAAGTAGCCTTGTTCTTAATTCAACACAGTTTATGGAAAATTATTTTCAGGAAACTGGGAAGAAGTTGCTAGTAAGCTTCAAGAGGTTCAGTCCATTCATCTGTCTAAAAAGTTGTCTTCATTGGGGCTTCTTATACATAAATACCAAAGTTTTTGGAATTTGGAGGATAGAATAGAAACAACAGTGTTTTTCCTGAAAAAGAGGTAGGTTATGGTTGGACTGGGGAAGGATTGTGGTGATAACTCAACCAGCATTGTTGCATATGTGATATCAAAGATATTCAATGGATGACATTGGTTTGGATGCACTGTTTATACATTTAACATTATCCTTCATTACCAATTACCCCACTCAAAGCAACACATTTTGCATTACTTCACTTACGAACCGAAATACATGCATTTGCGCTGGAATACAATGGTCATATCATATTAATGACTTTCAGAAACATGCATTTACAATTTTTTCTTGAAATGCCACCTCAACTAAAATGCAAATCTTCTTCTGCAGGTGCAATTGTAAAAACCTCACAGCTCCAGCCTTGCCTTTTTTCAGAAGAGAACATAAATTAGCTTACAATAAAAAAAACATTCATGAACAATTCGATTTGAAAATTGAGGAAGCTAAAGAAATGCCTAACTTATCCCAACCTCATTTTAGCTTTGCCTAAGACAATATGTGCAAAACGTCACTTGTAAACTCTCAAAACTGCAATAATGAACCCTTAAATCACATCTCACACAGTACAGGTGAGGGTGGTCACATTTAACCACATCAATCAACTTTGCATTGGAAAGGCATATCAAGAATTCAAATATTAACTAAAAAGTACATATTTCCCTGAAAATTTATTTTAAGGTCTGATATCTTTGTTTGCAATTACACCAGTATTTTTAGTGGCTACTAATAATTGGTACCACATAAGCTACAGTGAAGTAATCCTGCACCACCACTTTCATGTTCAGAATATGGCACAACACTACAAAACAATTATATGTTTTAAAGTAGCTCTATGTGAGTGGTTAGATGACTTAGATAGAGAGAATCATCTGAATATGGATACCATCTTCATTTTTTGAAATTCAGTAAACAGTACAATTACTGGTTTGGCCACACAAAAGCAGCAGTACAGCAATTTATTCCATGCATTAAGTGTTTGGAAACTCCCTCTTACCCTACTACCACTACTGCCTAGCCATGATACAATGGGCAAGCAATTACCAAATTGTCCACAAGTTGGTGAATGGCACAGTATTGCATGATTACATACAGCACACAGAAACAATATGATAATTGACAGGGGGCCAAGGCACATGCTAACATTAATCACCAGATTGCATCAATGACATGCTGACCAAGTTGACATTGTGGGTATAAGACCTTAATTCGCATAAATTGTTTGAGGTGTGTTCTCCATATCAACCACGCCATGGATAAATTAATTATGGGTATGGTGCCTTTCGGTTCAAAGCCACCAGCACGCTAGCAGAATAAGAAAAAATATTCAAGCTTCAATGAATGACTAATATGCTTTACAACCAACGGGGAAACTAATCGTGAGAAAAGCGCCATAATTGTGCTAAAATGAAAGTACCATATTTAGTAGACTTATTAGTATAGTCCAAAACTAGAATATAATTCAGCAGTATTCTGGTATAAAAAAGCGCTTCTGGAATATGACGTCAGTTGGCGTAGGTTTTGTCTAGTTTCAACTAACTATACTAGAACAGCCAACTTTGGAGTACCTGTTGTCTCTAGTTATCTTGGGTGGCGTGTTGAGGAGGTGGTGCTCGCAACAATATTGGTTAAATCAAGTGCAATACGGAGTGATATTCTGAAGTTTTATTGCATAAAATTACTAGTGTAAGTTTTGCTACAGCTGCGAGTGCTGCGAAATGCTCCTAGGTGGCTTCACTTCAGATTTTACAGTTAGGAAGTCACAGCTAGTCACAGGAATTAGCATCGTTGTATGGGCAGTGGTTTGTGGTTGTAGGTGAGGCAGGTAGGTATCTACTTAGGCACCTAACCACCTAGGTCAGTGGTAATGTGGCAAATTTGCACCTTATTGTGTTTTTGAATTATTTGAATTTATTTTTGCAATGAATTATATTATGAATTGTTCATTATATTATGAATTATATTATATTATGAATTATGTTATGAAATGAATCATTTAATTAATTATAAAATTCACTTGCAGGTCCCAGGTCTCAGGAACGAGGTAGAGTGAGAAGACCTGGCATAATGATCTGAGTATATTAAAAGTGACAACCAAATATAATTGCATCAGTTTATATTTTATTAATGAAATGGGGTTTACTGTCTGCTGATGCTGAGATGAGCAAAATTAACTTACATACATCAGTAAATTACAATACGCTTTCTGTTTTGCATGAAGACTACACTCAGCTCTGCTGTATATGGCATGTTTGTGCACCAACTGATTTGTTACTTGTAGTCTATTGGGATATAGGTTTCAGAATATAAAATGGTTTAAAGGAAAATTATACCAAAGTGATCCATCTAAAAGTTTCATTTTCACCATGAATAACAATTTTTTCCAATGATAAAGTTAAGAAAATTGATTGAAACCAATTCTTTATTAAAACCTTTTCTATGTACTTTTTAGTTCATGTTGGGCATGTTAAGTTGAAGGGAGGAATGACTTGGAAGGCTCAAAAGCTAGTAGACATGAGAGCAAATTGCAGCTGTAAAACCAACTAATGTCATTAACCTGATTTAACCACTCATTTATTTAGCTACCTATGTACCTACCTAGGTATTTGGGCTTTTTTATTCATCTGCTATGCTGAATCATTTGTGTGACTAGGCATTCTGGCTCATTTTAATTTTCTCAGCAAATGCATGCTTTAATTCAGCAGGCAAAGTTGCAGCAAAAAAGAGGTGTGCAGTTGGGTAATATACCAAATTGGCTCACTGTGATGAGCATGCAAAATTCAGTGTATGGTCGCTACATGCTCTGTGTATGAATTGAATCCACTGTACCATACATATGGAAAAGGTCTCATCTGTACCACATTTGTACAGTGTATGGTCTCATCTGTACCACATTTTCTCTGCAAATTATTACTTTTCAGTCAGTGGAGGTTGATGCAATTGATGACATCATAAGCACATACCTTAATGGGATGGTCCCAGCTGTTTGTTTCTTCCACAGTTAGTCTGGGATAGTGGCTAATAAAGCTTTGATGCTTCAATAATGAAGTTATAAATTCAATTGCCAATTAATTCCTTCAAAAGCAAATACCTTCCAAGATATTGCTGAAAATACTTGCTCATCATGCCCAGTCACTGGAATCAATCTTTTATGTAGTGCTGCTCTGTGTTTTACCTATGGACAGCACTGTGTGATGGATCCACAAAATTGTTAGTGTGATTCACTTCAATTCAAATATCCTAACCTACCCTGGCTAAGATAGCATAGCCTAATATATCAAATACATTATTGCATAATATAATATAACCTAACCTAACCAGAAAATGAGAATTGGATGAAACAAATATTTTGGTGATGATGTGATGACATATGTGACATTGACTGCATTGTCTACCTATAACTCCAGATCTTCAGCAATGTGTGCTTGATCACTCAGGGCTGCAAGTATTCCTTTGTGGGAATAAATGTCCAATTAAGGCAGAAACATTGCATCAGTTAAACTCAAATGACTAATGAAGAGGAAAATTTGTCCAGGAAAAACTTTATAAATGTAACAATGTTTGCAACATGAAAGAAAAGCCTAGCAGAACCTAACCTGATTAAACCTAAGCCCATTGTCTGCTTTGTGGACATGAAGTGTGGTCATCAAGTGTTCAGATGTAAGAATAGCCACAAGGGCCCATCCAGGTTAAGTCTATAAAGGAAAGATTGCATAAAACTGCACAAAAAGACAATTCACCACCCCAGCCAATATCACATCCAAAATTTGAAAGAAAAAACATCCATCAACATCCCACACAACCATCAATACCTTTCTATCTTACCTACCCAGCCCTATTAACTCAAGCATGCATAACACACAGATTGAGTGCCATACCAATATTTTTTCAGCTCCATCAATGGCTGCTTGAAGGGGCATGCACTGTGGATGCGTACTAGCATACATCTCACCCATTCACCAATAATTAATACTAGAAATTAGATTTGCCAGTCTAAACACACACATAGGTCTCCTTCCACCTTAACAATATCCAGTATATCTGGAAGTCACACCACCAGAAATTAATAACATGAAAATTATGATAAAAACCTACAACTATAACATAACATAACCTATCCTAACCTGTTTTTGTTCCCACCTTTTTTTTAATTCCACTTAAAAGAAAACCTTATCTAATCCAACCATGTTGCTTCATGGAGGCAAAATGTAAGTAAAGTGTGTTACATGGATAACTTAAAGTGCAATGACACAAGCTTTTGTCATTATCCTGAATATAGTTCTTCCTATATTGATATTTAAAAACAAAGAAAAGAGGTAATCACAGGCATGCCATGAGCTAAAGTTGAGTTTGAAGGATCTTAGAAGTATTTTAAGTAGAATTGATTCCATGTCAAATGTTGACATCTTACTGGACTTCTTTTATATATTGTACCTAACAAAGGAATAAAAAAACATTAATTTGATCCTGAGCTGGGATCAGTATCCTGGAATTGACTTTGTAAAATGGAGTGGGAGATGGGTGATGTCAATGAAGCCAACTGATGTAAAGTGAAATTTATAAATATGCATGGATAATGCCTATTAATGAGTGATTTGTTTTGATCTTTAATTATTTGGTGATGGTGATGATATCAAAAGTGCACTTTCTGCCTCTGGTGGAGGTACCACTGGTGGGCTGGGCTGCTGTCCAATGCCATGAACACTTTTAAAGCCACCCAATTTACTCATGACCTGGACTAAAATATAGCTAATGTGGTGCCTCAATGTGAGGAAAAAAGAGTAGTGTCAAAACAGTTGTCATTGAGTTTTCACCCACGATCAGACTACAAAATTTCCAGACATTGTCTAGCAAGTATAAAGTAGCAATCCAGCACCACTACTAGGATTAGGCAGTTTTCCAGGTCACTGAAGATCATTCATGGTAAATTATGTTCATTCTTGTTTCAAATAAAGTATTCCAGTTATGAACATGCAAATATATATAATATGACATCACCAGCAGGAACAGCATTCATCTTATTCCATCTCTTCACAACAAATCATGGCAAAATTGTGTGGGAAGATGGTTTTGGTGAGGTATCATGGAGGATAATGATAATCATGAATAATGCATAATATGTCATGAAGAATAGTGCAAAATTATGAATGTAAGCCTAATGCAGCCTAGCTTATTATAAGCTACTATGTTAAATCACCCAAAGTTTACTGCTGTTGCATTCCTCATTATAATGCTACCAAACCCACCTCTTCCCCATGATTTTCCAACATTTTGTTCCATGGCAGGGAAATGACTTATCTGCATTGCCATAATTATTCTCCTCTGTTGTTTTTGGCTGTTATTTGAAGATATCTGATGTCATTTTCTTCGTGAAGTGACTACTTATTGTGACATAAATTCTCTAATAACTTGCTTATGTCTCAAAAGCTGTCATTTTCCAAATAAACCAATATCAAAGTCATTCAGTTCACATCACTTATCACCAAAAAGCCATATTTAACACAAATGCCTAGGAGCTTCTATGCACTGATGGTAGATGGAGCTGATGATGCTCACATGAGATCAAGCGATTCTGTAGTGACACCAGGTTTAGCTAGGCACACCAGCCAGGGGAGATCTGCTGCAATGAACTTGACTGAAAAATGTATCATGTAAAATGCAGGTGTAGCTCCAGAGGCAAGAAACAGTTGCATGAGCACCCATGACTATGCAGCACCGATCTGGACCCTGAGTGCACCCTTGAGGCCTGTTTACATGTGGCAAAATTCAGGCAGAATCTTTCCTCGATAGACCATGCGTTCACGACGTGAGCAGCAGAAGTTGGGAGGCAGCGGCATACTCTGACGTTACGTTTCATTCTGCCGTCGCACTAGCTGGCTACGGCATGTATCGTCATGAGTCATCTCAGTTGCTTGTTCACTGCCATGAATGACCTGCTGTGACAGTAAGTGGCACCACTCACAGTAGTATCCAGACAGCACTAATTCCTAGATATTTGGTGATGTTAGATGCTCATTTGCTCATTACAAGAAGTTAGATGCTCATGCTCATTTGCTCATTACCTAGATGCTCATTACAAGAAGGGCTCTTGCACATCAAGGGTAATAGTTTGTTTTTAAGGAAGATATGGTAGTAGGGTTAGGATAACAGGGAAGCAGGGGAAAATGTCTTCCTGTCAAAGACCAGTAAAGGATGCTAAAAACTGAAGCATTGAACACTGCTCATTCATGCCAAGCTTAGGGACAAGGGCATAGGTACTGAACAAGATGTGAGTTAGGAGGGTAACGATCACAACTTTGAACAAGTTGCTCATTAACAGGATGGGTGCTGCATAGAAAAAATACGCTTTCCAAAATGATTTTGTGCTGTCAAGCAATATTATGAGCATTATCAAGTAATAATCAGCTGGTGGTGATCATGTGTCCTGTGTCCAGCAAATGCTATGGCGGACTGTGTGGGCTGACATCAGCTGGGGGTGACTGTGTCTCCTGTCCCGTGTCCAGCAGCAGCCATGGTGGACCCTGTGGGCTGACATCAGCTGGGGGTGACTGTGTCTCCTGTCCCGTGTCCAGCAGCAGCCATGGTGGACCCTGTGGGCTGACATCAGCTGGGGGTGACTGTGTCTGCTGTCCTGTGCCCAGCAGCAGCCATGGCGGACCGTGTGGGCTGACATCAGCTGGGGGTGACTGTGTCTGCTGTCCTGTGTCCAGCAGCAGCCATGGCGGACCGTGTGGGCTGACATCAGCTGGGGGTGTCTCCTGTCCCGTGTCCAGCAGCAGCCATGGCGGACCGTGTGGGCTGACATCAGCTGGGGGTGTCTCCTGTCCCGTGTCCAGCAGCAGCCATGGCGGACCGCGTGGGCTGACATCAGCTGGGGGTGACTGTGTCTGCTGTCCTGTGTCCAGCAGCAGCCATGGCGGACCGTGTGGGCTCGCAACAGATGAACCTTACAGCCGTTCGTCGCCACGACCCCTATGTGGCCGATATCGTCGACAGTGCCACCCAGGTGGCGGTGTACGAGTACAACTCCGACACCAGCCAGTGGGTGAGTAGTGACGTCGACAGTCCCACCCAGGTGGCGGTGTACGAGTACAACTCCGACACCAGCCAGTGGGTGAGTGGTGACGTCGACAGTGCCACCCAGGTGGCGGTGTACGGGTACAACTCCGACACCAGCCAGTGGGTGAGTAGTGACGTCGACAGTGCCACCCAGGTGGCGGTGTACGAGTACAACTCCGACACCAGCCAGTGGGTGAGTAGTGACGTCGTCAGTGCCACCCAGGTGGCGGTGTACGAGTACAACTCCGACACCAGCCAGTGGGTGAGTAGTGACGTCGACAGTGCCACCCGTGTGGCGGTGTACGAGTACAACTCCGACACCAGCCAGTGGGTGAGTAGTGACGCGTCCGCTGTGCTTGTTTGCGGGTGCTTCGGTTAGAAATTGACGGCCAATGCACCTGGGCGCTACATGACCAGTGTAGTCGATGCGCCCTAAAGCCCTAATAACTAACTGACGACCAATGCACCACTGCCGGCAATAGTTTGTTCAACGGACGACATTTAGATGAAATTTGACATGCGATTTCGAGCACTGAATGTTCCTTCTTTGGGTGCTGCATGGCCGACGCAGCCGGTGCGCCCCTAAACTCCAATAACAACAACGACAACAAAACAGTGTTCCTTCTTTGTCAAGTAATGATGGCTATTTCTCACCAGCCGGCGTTTCCAACGTCTGCTGCCGTTTGCTAAATCCCAGCATTGTCGTTGACGCTCGGCAGTCGCGGCGAACACCGGCAATAATCCAGTGGGGCTTGGACTGAGACCAGTGTTAGATTTGGCAGGGCGATAATGCAGCCCATAATGTGCGGACTAGTGCGGCCCGAGAACATAAAAATATAATCCCGAGAAGATGTGAAGCTTTGCAGAAACCCATCGATGAAGAAACTTGGATCGCCTCATAGAATGCTGGTGTGATCCGGAGATTTAACTTGCTGAGCTTTGCGTGTACCAGAGAGTAGAAGTTTGTAGGCGAGTGACGATGATTCGGTCATGCGACATTTGTTGACTCGGGCAAGATTAGTTGGTTGTCTGTGGAATCTGATAGACTATGCTATCGATTTCATAATATGGTTTGCCCATTCCTTTACCTTTGCTCGTGCTATTGATTTCATGATACGGTTACATACAATTGCAATGACCTTTGATAACATTGGCCAACAGGACTTGATGCTCATCGTTTTTTTTTTGCAGCAAAAGACGGATATGCAAGGCGCCCTTTTCGTCTACAAAAGGTAAGCGTTGCCTAGAAGCTCTCATCTCATTTCGCGTTGCTACACCGCAGGCAGTTGGGTCGTGCGTAGTTACATTATTCCAACGTTTGTTGGGCTGATGATTGATCCTTACCTGCATAGTATACCAGGAAGGCATTGGCACGTGCGCAGTTTAAACACAAATCAGTTTCTTTCGAATAAATGTGCAGTTAAGCTTGATTCTCCACATTTTCCGATCGTTCCGTATATAGTGAGCTCTGAACTAGCTGGATCGTTCAGAAAAGCATTTCTTTGTACCAAAGCTGTTCAGAGCGGAGTGGACGAATGTCGTTGTTTCGTGATGTTGACTTCCTTGATTCTAAATGGCCGATGTGTGCCATGGTAATGATCACAATGGCATTTGATTACGGCAAAGCTGCTCGGTAACTCGGTTTATTTTGTCTCTAACCGTTCAGCACCGGATGCGTACCGTTGTTGGAATGATAATTCCTTCTGTCGTGGCCGCATCGACTCCACGGGATTTTCGCTTTGGGCGAGGCTCGAGTTCCCACGCCTCTCAACAGATGGCATTTCCAGCGTCCGCAAGTAACAGCAAAGGAGCAAACAAAACACAAGACGGTGCCGTGCGGCCGTTCCAGACTGTCCGGCGGATTCCGGCGCATCGTGTGCTGTTGTGCATGGTCGTGCGTGTACGGTCTGGCGCACCAGCGCTGACGGCGAACAATCTATCCGTCTGGGAGACAGCAGTACCACCTCCCGGTAAAGCTATGGTCCCGCCATAGCTGTATATGAGAGGCCGTCTTCCTCTAAGCGTGATCTTTATTCCACACTGTCTGTCCGAGAGACAGCAGTACAATCTCACGCCAAGCATGCCCATCGTTCCATACTCAGCGATGCAGCAGCACGACTGCAGTACGATTGACGATTATCTGTACGTGAGATATCCTCCCCAAACCGAACTACTATCCCACACCGCACGTCCAAGAGCCTGTAGTAGCACAATATCATCCCTAACTGCCTTCCTGAGAGACAGTACGTCAACGCTGACTAGCATCCCTCAACACGCTACGGCGAAGCTGACTATCGCCCCCGCTGCCTGCCTGAGAGAAAACAGCGCAAGCTCCTGCCAAGCCTGTCTTCCCCACTGCCTGTCTGACAGGCAGCGTTACAAGCTTCCGCCAAACCTGGACATTGTCCCACACTGACCGTTCGGGAGGCAACGGTGCAGTCTTCCGCCAAGCCAGACCGGTCACAGTATCTGTGTGCGAGAGGTTGTCGTACCCGACTATGACTACCTTCACACATCGCCTATATGAGGTACGACAGCACATTCCGCACCAAGCCGACTACCGCGCCCCACACGGCCTGAGAGACGACAGCGCAATGCTCCACCAAAACTGACCATTGTCCCACTCTCTGAGCAGCATCCCGCCAAAGCCTGACCTTCGCCCGCCACACCTTGCCCTCGCTCGATCACACGCTACCTGCTGCAACCCGATCCTACCTGGAAGCGGTGATGCACCAGTTGCGGGAAATCGCAGCGTCAGATCTGCCGGTGAGACGCGTGGGTTCTTTCGCGCCCGCCACGGCGTCGTTCTTTCGTCAGCATTAGTGGTCCAGCCCCGTCACGTGACGGTTTGGGTGTCGGCAAGAAAGAGGCGGCATCAACCAAGCTGCACGCGGCTTGTTCGCGGATTGTGCCGCGCAGTTATTGATGAATGACATTGGGAGCTGGTGGCGGTCTTTGTGTTTGCCGCGCAGATGTGGTGTGCTCTCGTGTTCCAAAATGAATTGTTCCTTCCGCTGCTTCACTCGCTGGATCGCAACAGCTATATCAAACCGGCGAGATATGATTCGATTTGACGGGGAAGCATTCAGTGTCAGTCAAAGTCTCTTAGTGTCAAAGTTTCAGTCGGTCCGCTTCATCTCAACGAGTATCAAATCACAAGGAGTAGATGTTGCGACTGTCCTTAGTTTGGTCGAAAAATTGAATTTACACGCTGATGTAGAATGGTTCCGAAGGAACGGTCCGAAAACCGGCGTTTGGGGTATCATCTGCGAAGGCTTTTCCAGCCGTGGTCCAGCAGCATATAAATGTGTCTGGCTCTCCCATGTGGGGCTAGGCATACTATCCGTCCCATGGAATGCCGAGAAGTTTTTCGAAATGAGCCTTGTCTCATCTCCCACTGATTTCGAAGTGCTGCATTTGTGTTGCATCACGTGAGTTTGCAGCCTGCTGGTCCACACCACCACCTTGACGTCTGCGTGTTTTCCCGAGCCTGCCGTTGTCGCATCGATGCGCAGGAACTCGACCGTCGGCACGCACTCCCGTTTCCAGTTCAGCCCCGCGCCGGAGCGTACTCCTGTTTCCAGTTCAGCCGCGCGCCGGAGCGTACTCCTGTTTCCAGTTCAGCTCCGCGCCGGAGCGTACTCCTGTTTCCAGTTCAGCTCCGCGCCGGAGCGTACTCCTGTTTCCAGTTCAGCTCCGCGCCGGAGCGTACTCCCGTTTCCAGTTCAGCTCCGCGCCGGAGCGTACTCCTGTTTCCAGTTCAGCTCCGCGCCGGAGCGTACTCCTGTTTCCAGTTCAGCTCCGCGCCGGAGCGTACTCCTGTTTCCAGTTCAGTTCCGTGCCGGCACGAAGTCCTGTCTCCAGTCCAGCGCCACGCGGTTGATAACGCGCAAGCGCCAGCCCATTGGAGGCGGCAGTTGATCCGTGCGGGTGGCAGTTTGGGACGCCACGTCGGCCGTACACAACCCCGCCCACCGTGCGCTCACAATGTTCACCCTGCGCCAGCAGCCGTGCCAGAGCAAGCGACGCTGCACTAATGCCGCTGTTTATCACATGCCGGTCCATTATAGTGCCCTCGCCGACCTGACGGCAAATTCGGCGCCTCGCTCCGGTGTAGGTTCCCGAGGCGCACAACAGTTAATTGTTCGCCCGGCTTGGCACCACGCGCCTCCCGCTGGCGTATGCCAAGTGTTTTGGAGCCATTTTGTCGCCTGCTGAACGTTATGGCGATTATGATCCCGTCAGCAGAACACCTGCAACCAGGGAGGGAGAGCGGTATGCGTGGGACTTCTCGTCAGTGTGGCTCATTAATTGGCGATGAAGCCAAAAACAAGGGCCAGGTTGTTCCTGATAATTCCCGGTAATGTGTCCTCAGTTTTCTTCAAGAGAAGAGGTACCGCCATAGGGACGTGCTCTGGTCACATCTTCGCCCATACTCTTCACACTTCTGGTGGTCGTGGCGCCCTCCACTATATATGGCTTTCAGTATTTAGTAAAGCATCTAACAGTAAAGCATGTAATCATAAAACAGTATAGAATGCTCAGTCATCTCATCCATATGCTGCTCTGACCGACAACAGTCGGCTCATGTATATGCGCGCGCGCGCGCGCGCACACACACACACACACACACACACACACACACACACACACACACACACACACACACACACACACACACACACACACACACACACACACACACACACACACACACACACACACACACACACACACACGCAACTTATGCATGTAAGTTTATGTATTTTTTTCCTTTGTCTAGAAGGGTCCGTTTACGGCTCGGAATTATATGCGCGGTGCGTGCTAACTTGTCGGAGCGGCTGGGATATGACGAAATAGTGGCGGCGCCCACATGCACCTCCCTGACCTGCGGCTCTCGAGTGCGGTGTACCGTACTGGGCAGTGCTGCGTGCGGTGGCGGCCGCAGTATCTGACCACCATCGCGGCCCGCCCAGCCTCACCGGTCGTCCCCATTCACACTCACGTGTTGCGCCCGACACGTGAGAAGGCCTTCCGCGAACATACCCAGGCTGATTCCGGCCACGCTGAGCATACCCAGGCTGATTCCGGCTACGCTGAACATACCCAGGCTGATTCTGGCTTCTAGGGGTTGCTCGCTTCTCGGCGGTTCTGTGGAGGCGTAAGCGGGTGCCGCGTGGAGGGGGGCTGAACCATGTCCAGTGAGCTGGTTCTGCGTGTGGTGTGTGCGGCCTTTACCTGACGGAGCTGTCCGTCTGGAGACTGGCTCGGGTGCCGCGTGGAGGGGGGGCTGGACCATGTCCAGTGAGCTGGTTCTGCGTGTGGTGTGTGCGGCCTTTACCTGACGGAGCTGTCCGTCTGGAGACAGGCTCGCGTGCGTCGGCCGGCGCCTCAGACCGTCTGCCAACTGCCGACGGCGCCGCACGTCCGTCGACGGGGCTAACCTTTGATCCACTCTGTTGCACTCCCGAATGCCGCGAGCTTGATCGGGGCGCGCACGCGTGTCGGTGCGTCGACTAGCCGAGCCACCTGTTGGTGGGGTCTGGTGCGTGTGCCATGGCCCGAGCTGGAAATCTCAGTATGTGCCGGTAACATTTCTATAGCCAGGCACCACGACCTATTTGTTTTTATGTGCTCTTAGCCTCACACTAGTCTGCGATTTGTTATCAAACTATGCATTATATCCCCACCGCATAATGGCAGTCACGATTGTGTCAGTTTATTTTGTGGTGTAAATGGGATGTTGGAAAACCGTATTCCAACATGGGCTGTTTCCCATCAGAGATGGGCTGTTGCCCATCTCTGGGACTTCTTCCCTCCCTAGGTCTCGTTCGGTCGTTAGCTGGGAAGCTGTTTAGCACAGATGCCTCCATTTGGGTACAGCTGGAGCGTGCATCCTGTTTATCATCTGCGTGAACTCAGCTGTTTGAGACCTCGGCTCGTTGACCTACCTACGATGTCGTATCTGGAACTCTTCCGCATTCATTTTGTGGAAATAATCGTCTGGCTGTCTTGAGCAGAAAATGTTTATCAACAAATGATGTGCATATGAACAGTTTGCGTCATTGTACGTACAAGGCGTTCGCCGGTACGCCGGTGGGCAGACGTGCGGCTTCCGGTACGTTCAGGACGTTCGCCGGTCCTCTGTTCGCCGGTCCTCCGTTCGCCGGTTCTCCGTTCGCCGGTCCTCCGTTCCCCGGTCCTCCGTTCGCCGGTCCTCCGTTCCCCGGTCCTCGGTTCGCCGGTCCTCCGTTCGCCGGTCTCCGTTCCCCGGTCCTCCGTTCGCCGGTCCTCGGTTCGCGTACGTGCGGTTTCCGGTGGCGTGTGCGGCGTGCCGGTGCCGCGGACGGCCCGCACGCGCTGCGCACACCTGCGGTATTGTCCCGGCAGAATGCGGCCGTGTCCCAGTTGGGCGCGCGCGCGCGCGCGCGTCTCCGGTCCATTTGTCAGCCGGAGGACTAGCGCCGTTCGTCTCCTGTGGTAGGGCGCGCGGCACCCGGTGCCAGCGCAGGCGCCCGGGCAGCCAGCCCAGCCGGCGCCCCTCCATCGGCGAACAGTCGGCGCCGCCCGAACGATGTGCGTCGTCTGTCGGGACGGCGGCGAATGATTGGCCGATCGCGGACCGGTTAGTGGCGGCGTCGCCAGCCGGCTGATGTTGTGTGACGTCATCCAGTCGGGCCCGGCACGGTCGTCGCCGGTGGGTTGCCGACGGTGTTGTGGTGTGGTCTGTCCGTGGTTTGTTGTTGGGTGCGGTTTGGTGGGCGTTGGGTGGGCCGAGCCGGCTGGGGTGAGACGTTGCCGGGAACCGTGGGATTCGACGAAGGTGGTGCCGCCGATACGAGTGCGAGGGAGGATCCGGGACCGGTTCCATGAGTGAAAAGCTGCCGGTGGTCGTCGACCACCCCGAGAAGGCGGTGCCGCAGGACCAGAGGGAGGACAGTGGGGGGGGGGGGGGTCGGGTCGGTGAACAGTTCCAGGGGTGTGACGAACAGTGCTCGGAACCATCGGCTCACCGGGATGCGGTACCGAGAGATCAGAGGGGAACGCTGTGGACGGTCGGGACGATTGCAGGGGTGGGGGCGCTGGGGACCGCCGGCTCGCAGGGAGAATGCTGAGGTGGTCATGTCGGTGGCCGCCGCTGATTCCCTCTGTCCAATACCGATAAGCAGCAATAAGCATGGGCGGCCACGCCGCCTGGCGTCACTCGCTTGGGCCCCGCAAACCTTCTGATAGGTAGCGCCGGACCTCATCAAAACAGCCACCGGCCGTGCCGGGCTGGGACTGGCTCCGTGGTGCTGCCGCTGGTGGGTCGGTCAGCCGGCAGTGTCACTCCGGTCACGTGACGCTCGGCCTGGCGCGGTATTTTGCCGCCTTGTCCAGCGCACGGAACGCTGCGAACCGCTGGCAATCCAGACGGAAAATGCTTGCGAAATGAAACGTGAATCCAGCATATTGCACCAGGTGGCGATTGGTAGCCGAGTTTAGGCTCCTGTTTGACCTCCCAGTTCAGTTGTAAGACAATTTGCCGCAAAGACCGACAATTTTCACGTTTAAGAGTTGCCTGTGTAAAAAGAGCAACCGATATGCATTTATCATGTCGATAGCATAGCGTGTGGTAGTATATGGTCCATAGTATTACTGTGTCGATAACATCGTTTTCTTTAGTACCTCCGAATACTAATGATGTGCGATTTATTACATCGCGAACCTGGGACTGGGCGCTATATGACTTATGCAGTCGACGCACCCCTAAACAGCAATAGCCAGCCGGTACCGACACGTGTCTCTGAGCAGTTCAGGCGCTGATAGTTCCGATCCTCTCACCTCTGCTGCGTTTGCACCGTCCGGTCACCTCCGCCGCTCAGCCGCGTCTGCCTAACCAGGGCCAGTCGTGCGCTGCTCGGCCACGCCTATCACGAGCCAATCACGTGCCGCAACTCAGAGGGCGGGGCTCGGTCGACGACTCCGACCAGCCTCCCGCCCTACATGTGCAATGGTGTCACAGCCTGCGGTGGTGGGATGCCACCGCGTGTATGGACGCTGGTGGAGTCGGCCGGCCGGCCGCCGCCGCGTCGGAGCCGACAAAGCCCAACACTCGGGCCACAGTCGCGGCTCGAGGCGCCAACTGCCTGGCGTCGGCGTGAGCCGGCGCCTGCCGACTGGCGACGGCTTCTGCTGGCAGCCCGGGTCCCAGACAGGACCCGACAAGTCTGCACACGTGGGCGTAGCCGCAACTATGCTATTTGACGTATTGCTCAAGATGGTCGCGACGTTCACTTCCTTCCATGTTGAACACCGGGGTGTTTCATACTCTGCGGTTCCGATGTGGACTCGTATTGCCGAGTGGATCGTGCTAATTGGTGGAATGGACCTGCATGTCGGCTGTGGTCTAATTTCACGTTTCTCCCCGGCACTACGTCCCACCCCTTCCTGCAGTGTCTGTGCGACCTTCAGCCTGACACTGGGTCTCAGTTTGGTATTGTTTCACAATGGTACTCGGTCTCTCCTACTCCGTGAGTACGGCAGTGTGAAAGCGGTCTCACTCACTCTGATACCGGACGTTTCACTGCAGTAGTGATCTCGCTCCGCCACTGTGGCTCTCTTTCCGCTCTGATTGACTCCATTGTGGCGTGACGAGCGTCAGTGTATCGACGCTGATCCCGCTCAGGCTCCGTGCGTCTCGCACTTCGGCTCTGGCTATCTTACCCGGCACTTGGCACTTGCCAGCCACTTGTAGGATGCCACGAAGATACCGTCGTGCGTCTTGGCTGAAGGTCGGTCCGGCAGTTTGTGTTGCGGTGATCTGTGCGGCGCTGGATAAAGGCACGCCTTGACTTGACACGAGACGCACGTTGGGTGGCCCCGCAGAGCACTCATGTGTCTCTTCTGAACCAACGCCATCTCGGGGGGTCGTTGATGCCCCCCCCCCAAAGTTTTCCCGCGGATAGTGAAAGAATGGCGCGCTGACGCGCGCCGAAATTTGGAATACATTTTCATACATCAATTTAGCATGTGTCAAAACTTTGAAGTCAGGTCATCTAGGGTCAACGAGTTAGTCAAGGTCAAGTGAGGTCACCTCCAAAAAAGTTCAACCAGTCGTCACGCTTTAACGGATACATTTATTTAAATGAAACCTTTAGCGGTTGTTTATCTTCAGATGCAGCAAAACGCACCAGCGGAATTTTTCACTTTTCCGTTTTTGATTCCTTATTAGTTTTGTATATTTACCCATTAGAGTTAATTGGGCACTAAATGACCTAGTAGTCGGCGCGCCCTTAAACCCAAATAATCAATCAATCAATCCATTAGAGTTAAAATACAAGATTCTGGCTAAAGTAAGCATTTTGTAATTGGAGGAAGTTGACTTCGAACAACATTTTTCGGTCCACTTTACCCATTAGAAAAGGAAAATTAAAGAAAATTTGAAAACTCAATTTCGGTATTTCATTTTTTTTTTGGGTGGCCAGAAATTTGTGGTCGAAGGTCGATTTCGCTTTCCTTTTCTGATTGCAAATAAGTTTGTTTTTCATATCTCCCTCAAAATGAACCCCCAGATGTGCGCTTTTCAATGACACCTATTTCGTTTTCGTGCGACGCTTAGTTTTGAGATTAGAGGCGGTCTCCATCGACCCCCCGAGATGGGTGTGAGGATCTGACAGGAAAGACCATCACCATCAATCCCGAGACGGGGTGTGAGACCATCAGGCTCAGGGTTTAAACGCTCCTTAAAACGCTTCCCGAGTTTAACTTCATGCAGTGAACATGAATCAGGCTGAGAAAGCGTTCGGTACAATTTGTTGATACTTTGGCGATGATAATTCGTCAGTCGTCGCGAACATTGCGAAAACCGTAAACAAACTAAGCTGAAACCACCTGTGGAGACCGTAACCTGTTTCCCACGCCAGCAAACACCACCTGACTGGTGTCAGCCGACACCAGCCGACACCAGCTGACTGACACCAGCTGACTGACACCAGCTGACTGACACCAGCTGACTGACACCAACTGACTGACACCAACTGACTGACACCAGCTGACTGACACCAGCTGACTGACACCAGCTGACTGACACCAACTGACTGACACCAGCTGACTGACACCAGCTGACTGACACCAGCTGACCGACACCAGCTGACTGACACCAGCTGACTGACACCAACTGACTGACACCAGCTGACTGACACCAGCTGACTGACACCAGCTGACTGACACCAACTGACTGACACCAACTGACTGACACCGGCTGACACCAGTTGACTGGCACCGGCTGACACCAGCTGACCGACGCCAGCTGACCGACCCCAGCTGACTGGCATCAGCTGACTGGCATCAGCTGACTGGCATCAGCTGACTGACACCAACTGACTGACATCAGCTGACTGGCATCATCTGACTGACACCAGCTGACTGACACCAGCTGACCGACGCCAGCTGACTGACACCAGCTGACTGAC
The DNA here is from genome assembly GCA_034440575.1 of Imbricaverruca yamaguchii. Taxonomy (NCBI): domain Eukaryota; kingdom Metazoa; phylum Arthropoda; class Thecostraca; family Neoverrucidae; genus Imbricaverruca; species Imbricaverruca yamaguchii. The sequence continues at coordinate 1,117,208 of JAOTOL010001605.1, forward strand.
ACCAGCTGACTGACACCGGCTGTCACCAGCTGACTGACACCAACTGACTGACACCAGCTGACTGACACCAACTGACTGACACCAGCTGACCGACACCAGCTGACCGACGCCAGCTGACCGACACCAGCTGACTGGCATCAGCTGACTGGCATCAGCTGACTGGTGCCACCTCACTTTTGTGACTCACACCAGCTGTAGGTACTCCCGCCAACAAGTGTAGCATATGAATGCCCATCACCCGGCTGTGCAAAATAACGAGGTCATGAAACGCCTTAGCATGCTGTGACGCGTACTATCGCCCTTTACTTGGCGCTGGTACGTTTATACCTGACTCGACTGACATAGTTACGGGCGCTGTATGACCCATGCAGTTGATGCACCACCAAACTTCAATAACGACAATAGCAACAGCAACTGCAGTTCTGGGTCCAGCCTGACAGTTTTCTGTACTGGGTATCTGGACCGCAGCTATTGGTAGGCCAGCTCAAAATGACTACGTTTACGATCGTTCAGCAGCTTGTCGACATCTCCATTTGATATATGCTGGATAGTGATGTGTGTTGGTTCTGCCCATTCAACATCGCAGTTATTGTCCGATCATAGTAATCATATAATTTCTTCAGGATTGAAGTCTTATCACACGCATGCGCTGCCTTTTCCGTGCAGTTCGCGTGTCATCTCCTCGCGGACATTTGAAGGAATGGCACAGCCGACATCACCACACGGTGGCAGGCTGGCAAAATTTACCCACTCACTCAAGGGAGGGCAACGCGACATCTGATCGCGCAGCGGACCCGAGGAAGGAGGCACTTGCGATCAGGAATTTCACGCGTTTGGTTATGGAGTACAGAATTGAAGCCCGGCAGCTCTTTATCATGGCCGTGTGTACGGCGGCGCTCAACACCGGCCGCGCCGGCCTCGATGCGTCCTGTGCACGTTATCCCCGCGGCGCGCACGACAACCCAAACAAACCGCACTGGCCGGCTGTGTCGTCAGCCAGATGTGCTCTCTAACGAGAGCCGGCACGGCGGTGGTGTGTTCCTAGCGAGCATGCCCCGTCGCCCGGGTCACGGCACGTGACGGTCACCTGGGTATGGTCTCCTGGTCACGGCATGTGACGGTCACCTGGGTATGCTCTCCTGGTCACGGCATGTGACGGTCACCTGGGTATGCTCTCCTGGTCACGGCATGTGACGGTCACCTGGGTATGGTCTCCTGGTCACGGCATGTGACGGTCACCTGGCCGACAGGTGACGGTCTCCTGGGGATGGCAGGTGACGGTCACCTGGGTATGTTCTCCTGGTCACGGCATGTGACGGTCACCTGGGTATGTTCTCCTGGTCACGGTATGTGACGGTCACCTGGGTGTGCTCTCCAGGCCACGGCATGTGCCCACCTGGGTATGTTCTCCAGGCCACGGCATGTGACAGTCACCTGGGTGTGCTGTCCTGGTCACGGCATGTGACGGTCACCTGGGTATGCTCCCCGGGTCACGGCGTGTGACTGTCACCTGGGTATGGTCTCCTGGGGATAGCATGTGACGGTCACCTGGGTATGGTCTCCTGGTCATGGCATGTGACGGTCACCTGGGTATGGTCCCCTGGTGATGGCATGCGACGGTCACCTGGGTATGGTCTCCTGGTCACGGCATGTGACGGTCACCTGGGTATGGTCTCCTGGTCACGGCATGTGACGGTCACCTGGGTATGGTCTCCTGGTCATGGCATGTGACGGTCACCTGGGTATGGTCTCCTGGTCATGGCATGTGACGGTCACCTGGGTATGGTCTCCTGGTCACGGCATGTGACGGTCACCTGGGTATGCTCTCCTGGTCACGGCATGTGACGGTCACCTGGGTATGGTCTCCTGGTCACGGCATGTGACGGTCACCTGGGTATGGTCTCCTGGTCACGGCATGTGACGGTCACCTGGGTGTGCTCCCCGGGTCACGGCATGTGGCGGTCACCTGGGTGTGCTCCACGGGTCACGGCAAGTGACGGTCACCTGGGTATGTGATGTCGCCTGGGTCACCTGGGTATGGTCTCCTGGGGATGGCATGTGACGGTCACCTGGGTATGCTCTCCTGGTGATGGCATGTGACGGTCACCTGGTTGTGGTCTCCTGGTCGCGGCATGTGGCGGTCACCTGGGTATGATCTCCTGGGCATGGCATGTGACGGTCACCTGGGTATGGTCTCCCTGGGGATGGCATGTGACGGTCACCTGGGTGTGCTCCACGGGTCACGGCATGTGACGGTCACCTGGGTATGGTCTCCTGGTCACGGCATGTGACGGTCACCTGGGTATGCTCTCCTGGTCACGGCATGTGGCGGTCACCTGGGTATGGTCTCCTGGTCACGGCATGTGACGGTCACCTGGGTATGCTCTCCGGGTCACGGCATGTGACAGTCACCTGGGTAGCTATCCTGGTCACGGCATGTGACGGTCACCTGGGTATGCTCTCCTGGTCACGGCATGTGACGGTCACCTGGGTGTGCTCCCCGGGTCACGGCATGTGACGGTCACCTGGGTATGCTCTCCTGGTCACGGCATGTGACGGTCACCTGGGTATGCTCTCCTGGTCACGGCATGTGACGGTCACCTGGGTATGCTGTCCTGGTCACGGCATGTGACGGTCACCTGGGTATGCTGTCCTGTTCACGCCATGTGACGGTCACCTGGGTGTGCTCCACGGGTCACGGCATGTGGCGGTCACCTGGGTGTGCTCCCCGGGTCACGGCATGTGACGGCCACCTTGTTTGGTTTCGCGTGTTACATGCTGCGATCACCTAGGTAACGCGTTCGTGTGAAGACCTGTGGCGGGCACTTCCGGAGACTTCCAGTGTCGTCATTCACGTTGCATCGTCACGACCAGCACCTGTCATTTCGGCAGATTCAGCAGTGTCGGTGACCGTATACTTGAGATGTTGTCACCATCAGCACCAGTATGGTAGGATGTTGTCACTTGGGCACGAGAATGGCTGGATGTTACCACCATCGATAGCAGCACGGACGGATGCTACCGCCCCTGACAACGCAGAGGTCTGGTGGTGCCACCGTAGTCGGCGCAGAGGTCAGGCGTGACCGGCCTCGACGCCAGTGGAGGCCAGAGGCTGCCGTGGTGATGTGGTGACGGTGTGGCGGTGCCGCTTACCTCTAAAGACTGGTGGTCGGCCTGGCGACTGGCCGCGACCTAGACGGCTCCGTCCGCTGCCACGTCAGTCCCGGCTGACGTCACGACACGTCACGTCACGTCACGTCACTGCACACGGGCCGCCGGCACAGTGCGGGTTCGCTCGGCGGATGGCGGACCACCAGCGGGCGACCGAGGCGCAGGGGCACGCTCCGTCCGCAGCCTCCTCACGCAGCGAGCGGCTGCCGACTGCCGACTGTCGGTGGGTCGGTGGGTCGGTGGTGGCACGTGTCGGCACTGTCCGACAGACGCCGGCGGCACGCCTGTCACGCCGTCGGCTGTTGGCCGACGGACGACCGGCTGTCAGAGGCGGGGTCGTCTGCGTCTCCGAGACCGCCTCCCCTCGTTCCCCCGACACACGCACACGCAGAATGGCTGCGCCGCCCGCCGGCCGCCTCTGCGTGTCGTCCCCGTCGCTGGGGTCGTGCGCAGCGCGCAGTCGAGCTTCCTCCGCGAGTTGTGGCTGTGGCTGGGGTTGCCCTCGGCGCGGTGCGTTACCTGGCCGTGCTGTCGGCCGGCCGTCTGTCCGGAGCACACGTCCGCCTCGGGACCCCTCATCCCCCTCAGAATGCGTTACTGGGCTGCGGTGCCCATCGGACCTCCTCTCCTGGTCATCCTTGCCTGTGGGATCCCCCTTGCCTGTGGGATCCCCCCCCCCCAGGGACACATTACTGGGTCACGGAGAATGTATTGGCCCGAATTGGCTGATGGTCACTCGGTTAATTATCCGGCAGTCCCTGTGTCTGCGCATGCGCAACGTGTCAGATGCTAGGAACGCCGAAAAAACGCCATGTTTGATAATTGTGACTGATGCGATTTGTGGAGATATGTCGCCCCAGCTGACCAGCTGGCCGCCTTTCGTGGCCTGACCCTACCGGCAGACCGTTTTCTGGAACACTGATAAAGTAGTGAAATAGGGTGTAGTATACCACTTTCTGAACACTGGATTGGCATTCCTCCCAACGAGATATCGACGTCGTGTTTCGTGATGAGTCGTTATGAGGTATTCATATATAATTTTTAACAGTATCTTGTTGATAAGTATCATGCTGATACCAACCCTTGCTGATTGTGATGCACAAACATCTCTTAAGGGCGGGGATGGCCGAGTGGTTCAGGTGCTGGGCTCTGGGTGTCAAAGGTCCCATGTTCGACAGCCGAACCGATCGGGACATTTTCCAATCCCGCGGCCCACCGGCGAAACAGTGTGGGCGGCGCCATTAGCCGTGAATGTGCATAAAGTGCGTCGTGAACCACCCAGTAAACAAACAATCATCTCTTAGCACAATTCCAGGTAGGATTATTACCTATGATGTGGTCTGTTATATAATAGCAATTGGTTGTGATGGGTATTTTGCATCATTATCGCTAAAATAGTTACGCCTAAATTAGGTATCTCAAAGCAAAAGAAAAGGTGCACATATGAATGTGCTGTTGGATCAACGTGGTGCTCGAAGAACTTACAAGTCATGCTACGGGGCATCGTGTCCATGGCGAATTTCGACATCCTACTCCACTCGTTTCGACATCTCACACGTAACGAAAAACCATTATTTTAACACGCTCTGGAACCCCACCTGAACAGCCAAACGCCCTTTGGTGGTCTGAATGGCCGGCTGACCACCCACTGACCGGCCGATGCCCTCTGGCGGCCCGCTTGACCGACTGACCGGCCGGTCGGCCTTTGTCGGCCTCGCTCTGACCGGCTGACCGGCCACCAGCCTTTGACGACCCGGCTGGTAGCAAAAAGAACATCACAAGGGCGCTCCACGTATTTGCTAAAGTATTTGAAAATTGCTTGCTTAGGCACTCACTATATCACTATATTACAATCATAAACCGTTATTTCACCGTCTGTCACCAATGGCCGTACACTACATTTTATGCCTAAATTTGTAGAGGCCAATGCACCTTTTAGCGTTGCCTGCTGAACATCCTAGAGCTAATTTAAATCTAGCCCGTCAGTTAGATGCCCGAGCACACGTAGCTTTCGTTCCACCTATTCTGTATTCCTCCAGGTTTGTCTCAGAGTTAGGATATTTTAGTTTCTTACATGCCTACTTCTTTAACTACAGTGAAATTTTTACTTCCTTGGTTGGCCATGAAGAGTGCTTAGCCTTGTTCAGTCTAATTTGCCTGTTGGGAATGAACATATCCTGGCATTGAGACCCTTTCTCTGTTATCATTCTCCCTAAAGCCCTAATAACTAACTAACTGTTACCATTCTCCACATTTCATGACCACTAAACCCGTTGTTGTTTCATTCCTTACATTTACCCGCGCAAGATGGCAGCACTATCGGGCTGTCGCCTTTCCCATTGTTATGATCGAGAGTGGCCACTTCGGTACTGCCACCACGTTACCAGGCCGCGCTGCAGGCCGGCTGAATGTCCAGGTGTTTATCGTCTCTGGGGCCGCCCCATACCACATGGTCGGGTCATGCTGCCTGTCCAGGTGTTTATCGTCTCTGGGACCGCCTCATACCACATGGCCGAACCATGCTGCCGGCCAGCCTCCCAGAGATGTAGTCATGGGCGCTAAATGATCACGTTTCGGTCGAAGCGCCCTTAAACTCAAATACTCTAACTAGGGATGTAGTCATCGCCCTCTTGGTCTGATATTTCACAAGATTGGTATAGTCAATTTATGTTACTTGGGACTATTTCACAAATCACGTTGTAGGGTATCCTTCGCTATGTGTGCAGTATAATCATGTCGGTGTCGACGCACCCTACACCCCCCATAACTATTGCATATTCTGTAAGAAAAACAAAGATTTAAACTGATGCCTATCTTGAATTCAGCTGCTCTGTCAGCGGCGTATCGGAGTGACATCATCAACGCCCCACCGGGTGATGGTAGTCATTGCCACTTATTTCTTTTGACGGATTAATGTGACCAGTTATGGGCGCAAAGTGACCCTAGATGTCGACGCGCCCCTAACCACCACGGATTAATGTGAAGCTCGGTAGTCGGAGCGGCCTGCTCGAGGTCGGCAGCTCCGGACTGGAAAGCTGGCGACTGCTGGGCTTCAGGCAGGCCCGTGATCGAGGACGCTGTATGACACATGCGGTGGATGCGCCACTGAGCTACAATAACTGACTAGGGGCCGGTGACCGGCAGCTGCGGGGGCTGGCCAGTCACATCGGTGCGTGGTGACAAGCCGGCGTCGTCAGAACAGCAAGCTTACCTCGCGACATTGGAAGTGGCCCCATTGAAACCGGCGAGATTCTATTTATATTGTGATTACCGATCGCCTGCTTGTACCTCCAGGTATCAGGCGACCTGAATGCCTGCCGACGGTCTATGCTAATATCAACTGCTGTTTGATGGTCGTCGCCAGAGGTGTTTGTTGGTTTGTGATGTTTGTGATGGCATGCGACGGTCGTCACTGGCAGCTGATGGTTTGTGACGGTTCCCCACGGCGCGTGACGGTGTCCCAGTGGTCGCCGGTGGCCAGCTACTGCGCCTGATGGTGAGCGATGGCCTCGTGACGGTATGTGACGATTACTGACAGTGTGTGACGGTTGCTGACAGTGTATGACTGTTGCTGACGGCATGTGACGGTTACTGACAGAATGTGACGGTTACTGATAGTTTGTTACGGTTGCTGACGGTATGTGACGGTTACTGACAGTGTGTGACGGTCACTGACGGTATGATGACCCTTTCTGGCAGTGTCTGACGCTTACTGACGGTGAGCGACGGTCACCGACGGTATGATGACGGTTTCTAAGTGTATGACAGTGTGTGACGGTTAACCGTACATGACGGTTACTGACGATGCGTGACGGTCACTGACGGTATAATGACGGTTACTGGCAGTGTCTGACGCTTACTGACGGTGGGTGACTGTCACTGACGGTATGTGACGGTTTATTACAGTGTATGACAGTTCGTGACAGTGTGTGACGGTTACTGACCGTACGTGACAGTTACTGACGGTGTATGATGGTTGCTGACGGTGTGTGACGGTCACTGACGGTATAATGACGGTTACCGGCAGTGTCTGACGCTTACTGACGGTGTGTGACGGTCACTGACGGTATGTGACGGTTTCTGACAGTGTATGACAGTTCGTGACAGTGTGTGACGGTTACTGACCGCCGTACGTGACGGTTACTGACGGTGTGTGACGGTCATGTTGCAGGTCCGGTCCGCCCTACCACAGCTTTATGGTACTGAATCGGCTCAACACGAGCAACCTGCTGCAGCCGCTCACCAAGGACCTGGAGTTTCAGCTGCAGGCGCCCTTCCTGCTCTACAGGACCGCGTCCGGTAGGTCGCTGACGTCACTGGATACATATTACGTCACTGTGGTCCGGCTCATTCCACACCGTCCCGATTCCCCCGGGGTACTGACTCAGTGGGTTGAAATTTGCAGTTGGATGGTGAACAAGCGGTAATTATCGGAATAATACTGACATGCTGGTCATATATTCTGCCTTATAGTTGTAGCTTTCATCTGCTAATGCTGTGTAGCCCCTGGAGATACATGTTTCGTTAGATGTATAGCCGTTAATTATGTTCCCATTCGGTTATCATTTGGTGGAGCTACGCAGAGCTTAAGTATGAAATTGTATCCAACTTTGTTTTCGCAATGCTACATCCTGTTTTCATATCGTGACATCAAGCCAGTCTTCCAATCAAACGTGATATCAAGCATTGAGCGCATTCACGCCTCTCGCATAATCGAAAATATGTTGACGCCTGGCGTTTATAAATACATTGGTACAATGGCACACCGGGCATGCACTGTTGAGGTGGCCGGTTCGGTACCGTTGTTTGTTTATTGGGTGGTTCACGACTCACTTTATGCATATTCACGGCTAATGGTGCCGCCCACGCTGTTTCGTCGGCGAACCGCGGGATTGGGAAATTGTCCTGAGCGGCGCTAGTTTGGAACCCGGGACCTTTGGTACCCATAGCCCGACACCTTAACCACTCGGCCATCCCCGCCCCGGCTGGGGTTCCATGACCAAGGTGGCGCCACACTGCATCTGCGGACGGTTGTTAGTCGGTTAGTTATCTGGGCTTCATGCCGCCTCGGTCGCGGCTCGTTGACACGGCGATACGGAGCGTGACTGTGGACGCGCTCCGTGTCCAGCACAGCACCGTGGCCGCACTCACCGGCAGACGTGTCACGTGGTGGAGACGTGTGACGCGTGCCCCCCCGTGGTGTTGGCTCGGCTGGTCTCACGGCCGCAGGTGTGGAGCGCTGCTTGCTGGACGGCGGGCGATGTGCGATTGCGGTCCGTGGTGTGACCTTTCCGGTTGGAGAGTCGCGAGGCTGTCCTTACTGGCCGGTCGTGATGTTACGCTATGCTCAGTCTATCTGCCGGCGGGAATCCCGTTCCCTTCTGTCGAGCTAAGATTGGTGGTGTTGGAGCTGGCTCCTCTTCTACTTCTTGGCGACTTTGTCGCACAGCGCATAGCATGGGGATGCGATTCTACCAATCGTCGAGGCCGCGTTATGGGGATTTTTATTCACGACGAATCCCTCTTCCTTTTAATTACCGCTGCTGTCACTCATTTTGCACCCTTCTCGTGCTACTTGTGCGATCGACCTTAACCTCGCAAGCCCACATTTGTCGCAATGTTTGACCTGGACAGTGCATGACGAGTCCTTGGGTAGTGATCATTTTCCGGTACTTCTGGAGTACAGGGATCGGGTTGTGTTTGGTTTGAGACCCCGAAGGTGGAATTTAAAAAACAGCTGACTGGCAGAAGGTCGAGAGAGGTTGTAAGCGTCTTTGAAGACGACGACGATGACACCACTCTGTCAGTACAAAAATTATCTTCCCTGCAGTCGGCCGATGCCTCCATTCCCCGGACGTCTGGTGCCCTCCGCCGCACCCCAGTTCCGTGGTGGTCCCTGGCATGTCGGGACGCCATACGAGGGCGCAGACGAGCCTCGAGGACATCTAACAAAAAGTGCTCTTCGGTCAACTTAATAGCATTCGAAAAGTCGCGAGTTTCGCGCGACGAATAACTAGAGAGGTCAAACACATCTTGGGGGGAGTGTCCGATAACACTAAACCAATGCACTCCAATTACATAAGTGTGGTCTTGTGTAAAGCGCATCACGGGCAAAGTTAATTGGGTCCCTCGCCTAGTGCTCCGAGTAGCTGGCTCAGAGGGTAGCCATCCTTCCGACGGTTCAACCGCAGTTGGCCGAGCAATAGTGACACGCAGCCAAGCAGAAACCTCCGCCCTGAATTTCGTCATCGGAACGCTTGCTTACAAAATGGTAGATTTTACCACCTCGGAAAATGTCCCGTATAATGAGCGATTCACCGCAGCAGAACTCCAGTCGACAATAAGGAGCCTGGAGATTGTAGCAGAGGGGCCTGACCGCATCCAAAACGAAATGCATTTCCCTTCACGAGTTATGAAGGCATTACTAGCTACATTCAACATGGTGTGGGAGGAAGGTCAATGTCCGGCCGCATGGTGGAAAGCCACAGTGGTTACTATCTTAAAACCAGGCAAGAATGGGTTTGATCCGCCACACTGCCGGCCCATCTCCCTGACCTCGTGCTTGTGTAAGTTACTTGAAAGAGGTCAATGTGCGGTCTTGGAAAACACCGTGGAACAACGGACCGTCTTCTAGCACTTGACACTGCCGTACGTGCGGCTTTTAAGCAGTATCGGCACACTGGAGCCATCTTTTTCTGTCTCGAAGGAACATATGATACAGCCTGGCGCCACTGTATTTTGATGAAAGCTCGACAGTGTGAAATCGGTGGACATCTGGGCACTTTCATCTGGGCATTTTTTAACTGAACGATTCTTGCACGTTCGAGTGGGACACGAACTGTCCGAACGGTTGCAACAAACCAATGGAGTCCCACAGGGCAGCGTTCTCAGTGTGGCTTTGTTCGCCATGATGATAAATGACATTGATAGTGTGCCGCCGAGCAAAGGACGAATGCTCTTTGTCGATGACTTCGCATTCTGGTCTTCTGCCTAAAATATTTCAACACTGACATGACAGCTGCAGAGTGCAGTGAACAAGCTCCAGAGCTGGAGCGTCAGAAATGGTTTCCGGTTTTCCACCGACAAAATAGCCGCAATCCATTTCTGCCGCGAAGATGTATCCAGGAACTCGACGTTGAGTTGTACGGCGAATCTATCCCAGTGAGACCAGCCGTGAAGTTACTGGGAGCTATATGGTCAACATGGGCGACTCGCCGTAAAGCCAGAAGTTACTAGGAGTACAATTTGACAGTCATCTGACATACAAATACTTTTTTTTAATTCTTAACCTACTGAAATGTATTGCTGAAATGGCTTACGGCGCAGACCGTAAGACGAACGTACAAATAATTTATCCGGTCCAAACTGGACTACTCGTGCTATGTGTACGACGGCGCTTGCGTCAGCAATAAGCGCACTTTGGATACGGTGTACCACTTAGCGCTGCGTATTATCACTGGTGCCTTCAGAACCTCACCAGCTGTGAGCCTGACAGCAGAGGCCAAGGAACTGCCGCTGGCGCTCAAGCGTGAAATGGTGGGTCTGCGATATGTGTGTAGGCTGCGGCAATTTCCCCGCACCCCACTTACAACGCGGTCTTCTCCCGCCACATTTTGACACTTTCCAATGGACAGAATGAGAAAACTGCATTGTAGAAGACTCCAAAGATTCCGAAGACCTTTCTGTACGCGGGGGACGAGTAGCCTAGGGGTAAGTCGCTCGTCTCAATCGAAAGGTTGTGGGTTCGAATCTCGCCTGTCGCTATTCTTCGCCCGTGGCCAATCGGCGTGAGAAATTGGCGACGCTACATGACTCAACGGTCGATGTGTCGTGAAACCAATAACCAAAAAAAAAACTTTCTGTACGCGGTTGCAGACACTTCGAAAATAGTAAAACGAGTGCGTCGAGTGGCGCAAGTACAAACACTATCGATACCACTCTGGAACCTAGTTTCGCCTCCAATTGACATAGCTTTGTCAGCCATGCAGAAGGGGTACACCCTGTCGGAATTGTGCCGGTCGAGAACGATTGAACACCTGGACTCTTACCGAGGACACACAAGGATTTTTACTGATGGTTCCAAGAGTACCATAGGCGCAGGGTGTGCTTTTGCGTGCCACATCTAGGACCATGGGAGTCATGCCTTCGCAGGTCCAGACAAGAGGAGGTCGCACTTTGCAGGATGCGCAAGGGGCACACCTACGCTATCCATCGCTACCCCCTGTATGGAGAGGAGAGACCACGGTGTCCTTGCTGACTGGAAACCTTGACTCTACTTCATGTGCTTCTCTCGTGCCAACAATTTATATCAGAGCGCCGATTGTTTTATGGAAGAGACACAGATCGTTTGACATATCAAGACATCCTAGGAAGCAACTCAAAGCTTGTGCATTATCTAAACTTGTTCCGTTACGTGTCAGCGATTGGCTTTCAAACCACGTATGCGCCCCGGCAATAACCCTCACCAACAGTGAAGTACTAGTATAAAGTTTTTTAAATACATTTTTTAATGTCCGCCACCCAAGATCAGGTGACCGGATCAAAACGTTGTGGGCGCGAATGATCAATTCTGGTCGAAGCGCCCTGAAGCCCAAATAACTCACTAAGCGGCCCTGAAGCCCAAATAACTCACTAACCGGTCGTGATAGCCGTCGGACACCTGCTGACATAGTCCAGCACGTGCTGCTGCTGCGACTGGTATGGCGTGACACTATCTTCACATGCGGATACGTGTGATCACTTGCTGACACATCTGTCATGTGCTGCTACAGCTGTGACGTGCTGGCACAGTCTCCACACGTGGACACGGTTACGCGCTGATCCAGTCCAGCACGTGCTGGTGCCAGCCGTGGTGATCAGACGTCCCATCAGACGACGACTACCTAGGTCGTGGCACAGACCACCAGGTCGTGGCACAGACCGCCAGGTCGTGGCACAGACCGCCAGGTCGTGGCACAGGCCACCAGGTCGTGGCACAGGCCACCAGGTCGTGGCACAGACCACCAGGTCGTGGCACAGACCACCAGGTCGTGGCACAGACCGCCAGGTCGTGGCACAGACCGCCAGGTCGTGGCACAGGCCGCCAGGTCGTGGCACAGGCCGCCAGGTCGTGGCACAGACCGCCAGGTCGTGGCACAGACCGCCAGGTCGTGGCACAGGCCGCCAGGTCGTGGCACAGGCCGCCAGGCCGTGGCACAGTTCGGCACGAGCTGAAGTGTGTTTCACCTGTGATTTGTAGCTATAAACAGAGGCCAGCGTCACAGAACGAGGCTTGGTCACCAAAAGCGCTCGAAGTGTTACATCATTTAAATGATGAAGCTGCATGAACGAAAAAGCTACTCAACAGTCATCCCCTTACATGAACGTCTGGGCTTCAACAGTCATCCATTTAAATAGGCGTCTGGACTGCAACAGTCATCCCCTTACATGAACGTCTGGACTGCAACATTCATCCATTTACATGGGCGCCTGGACTGCAACAGTCATCTAATTATATAGGCTTCCGGAGTACAACAACCATCAATTTACATAGGTGTCCGGCTGCAGTGTAGTTTTATTGTAGTATTGTGACCCTTGCCTCCATACACTTCTTGGCACCGAACTTCGTGCACTATGTCCTAATGTCGTGCATGTGCAACGGTCACTCTGCATATTTGGTGTTCTGCATCTCTGAGCCTCAGATCATATATCTCCATATCGTGTGCTTGCATGTCCGTTATTGCCAGGCGCCCCCCGGCCTGTGAGTGTCTCTTTGTGTGCCGTTCTGCCGGCGTTGTCGCCGTGACCCGACCCCAGCGACACCTGCGGTGCCCCTATCCTCGGCATCGGTCCTCTGTGCCCTACTGGCAGTGACGACGCTGATCATCTTCGCTGTGTCCCCACCCCACAGACCAGAACGGCTGGTGGCGGCTGGGCGCGGCCGGCCGCACCGTTTATTTACCTCCGTCAGATATATGCCCTCGGGGCGCGTGCCGTGACCTGCCGTCCACCCGGCTGTCGGTTCGCGTCCGCCAGACTCGCAGTTGGTGTCCGCCCGACTGCTGGTTAGTGTCCGCCAGTTGTCGGCTCTGCTGTGTCGACCTCTGAGACTAGGTACCGATGTCAGGAGGGTGGGTGTCGCGTGGTACAGCGGCACTGTTGACTCCAGGGGGTGGGTGTCACGTGGTACCGATGTCAGGAGGGTGGGTGTCGCGTGGTACCGATGTCAGGAGGGTGGGTGTCGCGTGGTGCAGCGACACTGTGACTCCAGGGGGACGTCGCCGCACGGTGACGCCTCCGGTATCTGTTGCCACACTGACAGCAGGGGCAGCGGTCTCTTAATGCGGGTGCAGTGCACAACATGTGCCCTGTCTGCTGCAGTACTGCGCCCGTGTGTCGCCTGTGTCTCTGACACTGTCCCGTGTGTCGCCTGTGTCTGTACCACTGACCCGTGTGTCGCCTGTGTCTGTACCACTGCCCTGTGTGTCTCCCATGTCAGTATTATTGCCCTGTGTATCGCCTGTGTCTGTACCACTGCCCTGTGTGTCGCCTGTGCCTGTACCACTGCCCTGTGCGTCGCCTGTGTCTGTACCACTGCCCTGTGTGTCGCATGTGCCTGTATCACTGCCCTGTGTGTCTCCCGTGTCGGTATTACTGCCCAGGATCGCCTGTGTGTACCACTGTCCTGTGTGTCGCCCGTGTCTGTACCACTGCCCCGTGTGTCGCCTGTGTCTGTACCACTGCCCCGTGTGTCGCATGTGTCTGTACCATTGACCCGCGTGTCGCCTGTGTCTGTACCACTGACCCGCGAGTCGCCTGTGTCTGTACCACTGACCCGCGTGTCGCCTGTGTCTGTACCACTGACCCGTGCGTCGCCTGTGTCTGTACCACTGCCCCTGAGTCGCCCGTGTCTGTACCACTGCCCCTGAGTCGCCCGTGTCTGTACCACTGCCCTGTGTGTCGCCTGTGTCTGTACCACTGCCCTGTGTGTCGCCGGTGTATGCATCTGCCGGTGATTGGACGGCTCAGAGTCGCCCCGCTGATAATAAAACAATCCGCTGGCGACCGGCCAGGCGCCGTTTCTCGCTGTCGCGGCGACACTCGGCCGCCTATTTCAGGACGGCACCAAACTAACGCACAGATGCGTGCCAGCCACCCTCCGGCAACACCACAAAAAAAAACTGTCGTGCCAGCCACCCCTGTCCGGCACCACACCGACTAACGCACAGTACTGCCGTGCCAGCCACCGCTGTCCGGCACACACCCACACCGGACTAACGCACAGTACAGCCGTGCCAGCCACCCCTGTCCGGCACACACCCACACCGGACTAACGCACAGTACAGCCGTGCCAGCCACCCCTGTCCGGCACACACCCACACCGGACTAACGCACGGCCGCCCCTGTCCGGCACACACCACACCGGACTAACGCACAGAAGTCAGCCCCCTGTCCGGCACACACCCACACCGGACTAACGCACAGTACAGCCGTGCCAGCCACCCCTGTCCGGCACACACCCACACCAGACTAACGCACAGTACAGCCACCCCTGTCCGGCACACACCCACACCGGACTAACGCACAGTACTGCCGTGCCACACCCCTGTCCGGCACACACCCACAAAACTAACGCACAGTACTGCCGTGCAGGCCACCCCTGTCCGGCACACACCCACACCAGACTAACGCACAGTGCCAGCCACCCCTGTCCGGCACACACCCACACCGGACTAACGCACAGTACAGCCACCCCTGCCGTGCCAGCCACCCCTGTCCGGCACACACCCACACCGGACTAACGCACAGTACTGCCGTGCCAGCCACCCCTGTCCGGCACACACCCACACCAAACTAACGCACAGTACTGCCGTGCCAGCCACCCCTGTCCGGCACACACCCACACCGGACTAACGCACAGTACAGCCGCCCCTGCCCGGCACACACCCACACCGGACTAACGCACAGTACAGCCACCCCTGTCCGGCACACACCCACACCAGACTAACGCACAGTACAGCCGCCCCTGTCCGGCACACAGCCACACCGGACTAACGCACAGTACAGCCGCCCCTGTCCGGCACACAGCCACACCGGACTAACGCACAGTACAGCCACCCCTGTCCGGCACACAGCCACACCAGACTAACGCACAGTACAGCCACCCCTGTCCGGCACACACCCACACCAGACTAACGCACAGTACAGCCACCCCTGTCCGGCACACAGCCACACCGGACTAACGCACAGTACAGCCGCCCCTGTCCGGCACACACCCACACCAGACTAACGCACAGTACAGCCGCCCCTGTCCGGCACACAGCCACACCGGACTAACGCACAGTACAGCCGCCCCTGCCCGGCACACACCCACACTAGACTAACGCACAGTACAGCCACACTTACCCGGCACACACCCACACCAGACTAACGCACAGTACAGCCACCCCTCCCCGGCACACACCCACACCAGACTAACGCACAATACAGCCACCCCTACCCTGCACACACCCACACCAAACTAACGCACAGTACAGCCACCCCTGCCCGGCACACACCCACACCAGACTAACGTACAGTACAGCCACCCCTACCCGGCACACACCCACACCAGACTAACGTACAGTACAGCCACCCCTACCCGGCACACACCCACACCAGACTAACGTACAGTACAGCCACCCCTACCCGGCACACACCCACACCAGACTAACGCACAGTACAGCCGTACCATCTATCCCTACACGGCAGACCGTCGTGACCGAGGTCCTGCTCTTCTGCTGCCCTGTTCGGCGGTGTCCCACACCAAAGACCCCGCCCGGAGCTCCTGACATGGCTGCGTTGTGGTAATGACCCCGAGATTGTCTTTAAGGGACGGATGGAACTGCGTCCGAAAGCCCCTCGAGTCCACATGGAGACATGGGGTGGATGGTCAGTACCACACAATGCATCCGCAGTGTGCTGGTTCGGTCATGTCCGACCGCGAGGTACCCGATAGATAGCTACTCGTGGCCTACATTACGCCACCCCATCGTTGGCACGGAACAGGCCTCAGGTGTGGTGTCTTACCCTAGCCTGTCATCCTAACGACCACGTTTCGCCACGGTACCTAGTCGTGTTTGTCACCTGTTCGTCGCCAACAGCGCCTTATAGTGCGTCGCTTTGGACACATCTGATCCTCCCACAGGTGCTGTGTGTCACGTTTGATGGGTGTGGTCCATATCAGTCAGTGGCAATTTCAGCGAGTGTACGCTGAGAAAGTGTATATCAGTGAAGTGATATATTGAGCGAGTGTAACTTCTTGTGGAGTGTTCCTAGAGTGTACACTCACTCGCTCGCATCGACGCAATAGCTGGCGATGCTAGCTCTAGCATTGCCAGCAAGCTAGCGATGAGTAGTGATTATACACATTATGTGACACAGTAGAATGGGATTTCCTGTTACGAGGTTCAGTGGTCGATGACCGCACCAGATTGCGTGTTTGTGTCACCACGGGCAGGTTACGTGTAGGGCTCTGATTGGTCATCGGTCGATTACTTCAGCGGTTATTATGTCTGTGTCACCACGTGCAACTACCGGCTCTGCTTGGTAGCCGGGACGGAAAAAACGGGCTGACCTGTACATCCCTGCCCTGGGGTACACTGACGGAGCCGGACATCCACAGTCTCGACATCGTTGAGTATCGATTCACCATGTTGAGTATCCACCTCCCGGTCCTGTCGCCGGAGTTTGAGCAGCGGCCTCGGCGGCGACACGAGGCTGCTGGACCAGTGTTGCGGAGCGATGGCGACTGGTGACGTATCGAGTGTGATTGGTACAGCGCACGGCGGCCTCCACCACTGCGCGCCGGTATACTGCCTGCTGCCCAAGGCCGCCAGCTGCGCTTCCACAGGAGCGGGGAGACACCCAGTGGTGTGGTGACGATGGTCCGGGGTGTGGTGACGGCGCCCCAGGGTGTGGTGACGGCGGCTCAGTTTGTAGTGACGATGGTCCAGGGTGTAGTGACGGCGGCTCAGTTTGTAGTGACGATGGTCCAGGGTGTAGTGACGGCGGCTCAGTTTGTAGTGACGATGGTCCAGGGTGTGGTGACGGCGGCTCAGTTTGTGGTGACGATGGTCCAGGGTGTAGTGACGGCACCCCAGGGTGTGGTGACGGCGGCTCAGTTTGTAGTGACGATGGTCCAAGGTGTAGTGACGGCGTCCCAGGGTGTGGTGACGGCGGCTCAGCTTGTAGTGACGATGGTCCAGGGTGTGCTGACGGCGCCCCAGGGTGTAGCGACAGCGGCTCAGTTTGTAGTGACGATGGTCCAGGGTGTTGTGAGGCCCCGGCACAGTTAGTGACGATGGTCCAGGGTGTGGTGACGGCGCCCCAGGGTGTAGCGACAGCGGCTCAGTTTGTAGTGACGATGGTCCAGGGTGTGGTGACGGACCCCCAGGGTGTGGTGACGGCGGCTCAGTTTGTAGTGACGATGGTCCAGGGTGTGGTGACGGCGGCTTAAGGTGCAGCGACCGTAGCGAGCGTTACTGGTGACAGCTATTTGGGCAAATCTCCCGCAAATACTCGGCTCTCGACCTCCAGCCAATTAGCGACAGCGACGGGACACCACCGACTCTGTGTGCTGCGTCAGGCTGTCATCGCTCTACCTCCGGCGGTGGTCATAGCATTCCGTCCCCGCCCACGCTGTGACGTGATCGCTATCCAAGAGTGAGGCGGTTTGATTTATCTTTCTGTTCGCCTCTGATATCGATTGCTATGCCAGGGTGGTGCCTAAGCCACCACCGTTCACGGTGATTACTGTCTCGTGGTGTGATCGCTTAACTCGAACCTCCGGTATCCCCAGTGGTCACTATTCAGAGGTGTGGATCCCATCATCTCCTCCCTTTATCTGTAATCATCCCTAGGTGAGATTATGTCCTCCTCCCGTCTAAAGATGACCACTATCCCTGAGGCCATAACATCGCTTTCTACTTATCACTCCGTACGTGTGGTCATATCATTCCCCTCGTGTCACTATCCCTGGGTAACGTAATATCAGCACCTCGTCCTGTACGATAATGGCACTGCAGACTGTTCCTAACGCCGACCATTGTCCAGTGAGTATCAAATAATACTGTATGATCGCTGCACCCAAAGCTCGACAACCCCGGGGCGTCGGTAGCTCAGTGGTCAAGCTGAGCGTCTGGCAAGGTACTGGGTTCGATTCCCCGCGATGCCCGCCCTTCCTGCCAGGGTGAGAGGCAGGCGACGCCATATGGCCTCAGCTGCTGAGTGCGTCGTAAGGCCACACTCCAATCCCAGCTGGGGGACGAGCAGCCTAGGGGCAAATTGCTCGTTTCGCAATCGAAATGTTGTGGGTTCGAGTCTCACCTGTCGCTGCTCTTTGCCCGCGACCAAGCGGCGTGAGAGATTGGCGACGCTGCATGCCTCAACGGTCAATGTGTCGTAAAACCAATAACCAACCAGCCAATCCCAGCTGAACAGCCCGGCCAGCAGCCGCCTTCGTCCGAGGTCTGACCGCCCGGCCGGCCGTTGAGCGCCGGTTAGAGGGTACGGTCGGCCGGTGCGCGCGTGTGGTGGAGCCGGCGCGGCTGGCCGGCTGCCACGGCCGGCCGCGAGCCTCGCCGTCCGCCGCGCTGCCAGCGGCCCGTCCGTGTGCGTGTGCCGCAAGCGCGCCGCAGTCTGACACCCTGCCACGGCCGCCGTGCGCCGGTATGTCGGCGGCGTGTCGCCACTGTCAGCTGCGGCGGACACGGCGTGCCGCGGCCGGGGTCACAGACGACCGGAGTCGCAACGACCGGAGTCATAGCGACCGGAGTCATAGCGACCGGAGTCACAACGGTCGGGACCACGATGGTCGGGAACAACGGCCGGGACCACAGCTGTCGGGACCACAACGGTCTGACCATAACGGTCTGGACCACAATGGTCGGGACCACGACGGCGGGATCGCAACTGTTGGGACTACAGCGGTCGAGACCACAGCGGTCGGGCCCACAACGGTCAGGACCACAACGGTCAGGACCACCACGGTCGGGACCATAACGGCTGGAGAGTCATGAGCGCAAAATGGGCGAAGAAGGCACGCCCTAAAGCATCAATTCACCACCACTATCTGCCAGGGTCACAGACCGGGCTATCTATCCAGCCATTTATCGATGCATATGTAGATGCATATATGGAGGAAGGAAGATATACATTTAGGAGTAAATATACCGATGCATAGAAAGATAGATATGTGTATATACGTTTATAAATAAATATAACTAGGTAGAGAGGTATCCATAGGGATGCATAGGGGTCTATAAAAAATATTAGGAATAGATAGAGGTGGATAGAGGGATATCCAGAGGGATGCATAGGGGTCTAAAAAGATACATAGAGGAATAAATAGAGGAGGACAAAGCTAGATGGTAGATGATAGGCAAATACACAGGTCGAGAAGTGTGTACACAATTACCCCATTCCAGCCAGCCTGTAGGGCTGTCTGTGAATGCGGATATAAATACGCCGCAGCGCATCGCACGTGATGCGGAGTCATAGCGGCACGTGCCGCTGACGCTCGGCTGCGGCTCAACAGCATTCACAGAGCGCGGTGCGCCGTGTGGTGTGCAGACACCAGCGCCGGGGAACGGCCGGGCGGCCGTGCTGGCCGCCGGACATGTGTCACAGTCTCGCACGTCAGAGCCGGCCGTCTGGTCAGCGGACGGTGGCCGGTGGTCCTGGCTGGTGGTCCCGGCTGGTGGTCCCGGCTGGTGGTCCCGGCTGGTGGTCACGGCCGGTGGTCCCGGATGATGGTCCTGGTCCCGGCTGGTGGTCCCGGCTGGTGGTCCCGGCTGGTGGTCCTGGCCGGTGGTCCCGGCTGGTGGTCCCGGCTGGTGGTCCCGGCTGGTGGTCCTGGTCCTGGCTAAAGGTCCCGGCAGGCGGTCCTGGTCCTGACTAAAGGTCCCGGCTAACAGTCCTGGTCCTGACTAAAGGTCCCGGCTGGTGGTCCTGGTCCTGACTAAAGGTCCCGGCTAACGGTCCTGGTCCTGACTAAAGGTCCCGGCTGGCGGTCCTGGTCCTGACTAAAGGTCCCGGCTGGTGGTCCGGCGCGATGGCCAGACCGAACCATTGCTGCATGGATCCCTACACAACACATGTATGCACGCACGCACGCACGCACGCACGCACGCACGCACGCACGCACGCACGCACGCACGCACGCACGCACGCACGCACGCACGCACGCACGCACGCACGCACGCACGCACGCACGCACGCACGCACACACACACACACACACACACACACACACACACACACACACACACACACACACACACACACACGCACACGCACGCACGCGCACACGCACACACACACGCACACGCGCACACGCACACGCACACGCACACGCACACACACACGCACACACGCACACACGCACACACGCAGACATGCAGCTCAGTTTCCTTTGTGTGTTGGCTTGTGCGTGAGCTCCCTGTTGGCGCCGGTTTGGCGCGTCAGCGGCACCTGTGTCCGACTGTCACCCAACATGTGACACCGCCGGCGGCTGTTTGGCAGCGCCAGCCGCCGTGACGGATCGGTGCCGGCCCCGATGGTCGGTGCTGTGTGACGGATTGGTGCTGCTGTGCCGGGTCGCTGCGGGCTGGCGGTGCTCTGTGACGGATCGGTGCTGGGCCAATGGCGCTGCCGTGACAGATCGGTGCAGGACTGATGGTCGCTGCTGCCGTGACGGATCGCTGTTGCTGTGACGGATCGCTGCGGTCCGGTGGTGCTGTGTGACGGATCGCTGCGGACTGATGGTCGGTACCGCCGTGACGGATCGGGGCCGTCACGCGTCACTCCACGGTGACGTGACGGACGGCGGCGCAGCCAGCTCCGGCCGTCACGCGGCGTCACGACGCCCGACCCCAGCACGCCCCAGCTGCGGCCAGGCCCGCTCACGGACATTGTGGGGCGGGGGCGCTTGATGTTGTCGCGCACCACGAGCGTATTCCACATGGAGTATCTCAGCCGCACTCCGTACCCTCATGTGTCGAGCTTCGCAGCGCCCCTGGGTCTAAGTGTGATCAGTTTCCGTGGTGCGACGATACTGTGTCATCTGGAAGCCAAACCCGAGTGGTTGTATCACCCACAACCAATATTTCCTCACGCGAAACATCCAAACGGGCCTCCGCCGCGTGCGTTCCGAGTTCAAGCTTGTCAAGACTTCATTGCGTCTTACGCAGGCTGTCGGACAGCTTACATCGGTGGTGCTAAGACTGAAGCCGGTGTTGGTTCTGCGTTTGCCAGCGGCTCTGCCGCACGCTCTTTGTGCTGCCAGCTCAGACATCAGTTGTCGCGGTGTGGTTAGTGGCGATTAGCAGAGCTTTGTGTTTTACACTGGTTTCGGATGGAACATTGCACCTCAGTCTAACCGATAGCCGAAGCAGTCTTCAGCGTTGCCAACTTTGAATCCATCTCGTTCCGTTCAGCGTGAATTGGTTTCACGTTTGACTTCACTGCACGCATAGAGAAAGCCAGTTGCTCTGTGCTGGATACGGGGCCACGTCGGCATGTTTGGGAACGAGGCCGCTGCGGCGACGGCAAAGCGAGCAGCGCGCAAGTCACTTATCCGCTGTTTGCCCGTTATTCCCTGATGTGTATATATATGCCACATCAGCAGTATATTTGTCGTGATTGGCAGTCACTTAGGAACACATAGGGGACCAACAAGTTGGAGTTAGTTAATGGTACTCATACTCGCGTAGGGGCAGGTGAAGTCGACTTGTCGCCCGCGCATACAACACACATCCACATCTCGTAGTTGCATGATGCGTGCTGACGACGCACCCCTGTGCTCTAGTCGCCGTTCACTCGACCTGCCGATGACCGCAAACATCGCCGGGGCGATGCCGCCCGCTCTCACTGGTCGACGTCCTGGGGGATGAACTGGTCGCGATTGGTTCTGGTCACATGTTCCACTTCGTTTCGGACGTGAACTTTCGTGCGAAACGAAGTAGAACATTTGGCGTTTCTGATGTGAACTTTCCACGTTCCTGCCTAATGTGTTATGCGAGGTGTAAGATATAATATAATATATAGCATGGGTATGATTGAAATAGGTTCGTTGTGGGCGCTGTTGATGCGCCCATAAATCTTCATAGCCAACTGCTTAGTTGAGGAATGACGCCACTCCTGTGTGGCGGTGTCAACACTGTATCATAACGCCACCTCTGTGTTTGTGTGACATCACGCGTGTAAGATGGCCCCGCTCCTGTGTGATGGTATCACTTCTGTGTCATAACGTCACCTCTGTGTACTTGCTTCGGCAGTACATATACTATAATTGGAACGATACAGAGAAGATTAGCATGGCCCCTGCGCAAGGATGACACGCAAAATCGTGAAGCGTCACCTCTGTGTGACACCATGCCTGAAGGATGGCCCCACTCCTGTGTGGCGGCGTTGTGACTTAACCTTTGTGTGACATGCCCGTAGAATGGCCCCACCCCGTGTGATTGTGTCACCCCCGTGTCATTATATCACCTCGTGTCATACGCCACCCCGTGTGACGGTGTCACCCCTGTGCCATTATATCACCCCGTGTCATTATATCACCCCTGTGTGACGGCGACGTGGCCGATGTCCCGGCAGGCATCATATACGGCCTGTGGTTCTTCTACGAGAACGAGTGCTGTCGGCTGGCGGCGCTGCTGGAGAGTCTGTGTCGGTCCGCCTCGGCCGGCGGCGGCGGCGCCGCCAAGGGCGCCTCCATCGACCTGCTCACACTCTTCAGGCACGCGTCCGGGGTCAGTGCTGCGCTACAGTGTGTCGTCAGCACGCGTGGACTGTGGTCGTGAAGATGCGTTCGGTGGTGATGCCTCGTCGAGAGTGCGCCTGATAGTTGTGTGGTCTTGTTGTCACTTCGCGAATGAGATACTGTTTTATGTTCCTCGTGTGGTCGCCGCTTGGGCATTGTAATCGCTCTCCGCTGGCTCGCTCACCTTTGTGGTGTAATGTTAAACAGGATTAGGTGCTGTTGTTGTTTTATTGTAGTGGGTGTAGTTATACGGGACGGTGCAAAAGCTGCGGTGGTGTTTTGTGTTCTCCCAAATGTCACTTGGCTGAATATTTTGTGCCTTTTTACTTGCCTTTCGGTACATTGTGGCTTCGCTGCTCTACACTCACGGAATGTTTGCGTTCTATGGATTGGGATGGACTTCGGATATGATCGAATTGCACTCTGACCACGCTATCCTCTGGATGGTATTGACCTTCAGCTAGAAGGTACCGGGCGATCTTTCTCTCCGGAGGTCTGACAGCTGTCGCGTTCTACCCGCAGCCCAAGTCACAGCCTCAGCAGCAGCAGCAGCAGCCGGCGGCTGCGGCGGCTGCGGTGGCTGGGGCGGCTGCGGCGCCGGCTGGTCCGACCGGTCCCAACAGTCGGCCCGAGACGCCGCGGACCGCTGACGAACAGCAGGGCCAGATCACCATCGCCGACCTGTTCGCCAAGGCGTCCAAGACGGGACAGGTGATGGCAGCCGCGGGGAGTTGTGACACAGCGTCTCTCCGGCGTGACCTTGTCTGTGGCTGGCCCTGGCTCCTGTATCGTTCCGGTGCTGTGCGAGTCCTTTGGAGGTGGCGCGCTTCTCGGTCGCTTCAGATGGACTACTCTGATCACATTGGCGGAAGGTTCGAGACACGGTATTTTGCGTATCCCATCTGTAATATTGCGCGGAACAGTATGCTTGATGTATGAAGGCTGAAAGTCGTGTGCGTCCGGTCCTTCGATCATGTGAACGATTCCTTTTGAGCGTTTCTCCTCTTTGATGTCTCTGAGTAAGCTCTGTTGAAAGGCGAACACAAGGCACGCCTGCCCTAAGTGACACCGATATGCCATCACCGTTTTCCAATTCCGCGCGGTTTTTCGAACAGTTTCTGCCGCGTTTTTCGACGAACGACCCCGTCCGGATGCACGGGCGGGTGTTATGCGGCAACAAGTGACTTGGCCCGGCGTACTGTGTGGCACCCATCGACCTGACCTGGCTGGGCAGCTGACCTGACCTCCAGCGACCGGTCGCCAGGTGCTGATCGGCAAGCAGACGGTGCGCTCCATATCGGTGTCGGAGGTGGAGGACGCCATGCCCGACCTGGGGGGCCGGCCGTGGGTGTCGACCCAGCCGCCGGCCACGCCACAGCCGGTGGTGGTTGTGACGTCACAGTCGGTGACGGCGGTGGTGACGTCACAGCCGGCGGCGGCCGTGTCGCCCGGCGCGGCTCCAGGTGAGGGCCGTGCAGCCGGTCTGCTGGGTACCGCCGCGTGGCGCGACATATGGAGGACGGGACTGACCCCACCCGTGTCTGCCAGGTCTCACCACCACCCGTGTCCTCCAGGTCTGAACCCACCCGTGTCCAGCAGGTCTGACCCCGCCCTGTGTTCGCCAGGTCTGACCCCCCCCCCCCGGTGTCCCCAGGTCTGACCCCCACCCGTATCCGCCATGTCTGACCCCACCCCCACCCCCGTGTCTGCCAGGTCTGACCCCACCCGTGCCCGCCATGTCTGACCCCACCCGTGTCCGTCATGTCTGACTACACCCGTGTCCGCCATGTCTGACCCCACCCTATGTTCGCCATGTCTGACCCCACCCGTGTCTGCCATGTCTGACCCCACCCGTGTCCGCCAAGTCTGACCCCACCCTGTGTCCGCCATGTCTGACCCCACCCGTGTCCGCCATGTCTGACGACACCCGTGTCCGCCATGTCTGACCACACCCGTGTCCGCCATGTCTGACCACACCCGTGTCCGCCATGTCTGACCCCACCCGTGTCCGCCATGTCTGACCACACCCGTGTCCGCCATGTCTGACCCACCCGTGTCCGCCATGACCCCACCCGTGTCCGCCATGTCTGACGACACCCGTGTCCGCCATGTCTGACCACACCCGTGTCCGCCATGTCTGACCACACCCGTGTCCGCCATGTCTGACCACACCCGTGTCCGCCAGGTCTGACCCCACCCGTGCTCGCCAGGTGCGAAAGCGGCGGCCGGCACCACTCGACACGCAGGCGATGTCGACAGGATCCAGCAGCTGTTCAAGTCCGACCTGAAGCTGACCGCGTCAGAGGCGGTGGCGCCGCCCGCCTCTGCCGCTCCTGCTGCCCCTGCTACCCCTGCCGCCCCGCCAGCACAGCCCGCACAGCCAGCACAGCCCGCACGGCCAGCACAGCCGGCACCGGCTGTTCAGTCCGCCGCGGCCGCCCGCCTCCTGGACTCGGCACCGGTAGGTGGCGCCACCACTGGCGGACGGTGGTGAACGGAAGCTGCGGTGCCGTGATGGCCGGCGTTGTCGGCCGCGGCCAATATTTGCCAGCGCAGGGCGCCACTATTGCCACTGGACGAGCCATTGCAAGGGATCTCCTGCCGCAGACATAGCATCGGTCACCTTCCGTGGGATAGGAAGCTCGTGGGCTGTCCCCGACTGTGCTCTCCGGGCTGTTTATGGACACATGTACCTTATTGC
Organism: Imbricaverruca yamaguchii; assembly: GCA_034440575.1. Classification (NCBI taxonomy): domain Eukaryota; kingdom Metazoa; phylum Arthropoda; class Thecostraca; family Neoverrucidae; genus Imbricaverruca; species Imbricaverruca yamaguchii. The sequence goes on from JAOTOL010001605.1 coordinate 1,142,863, forward strand.
ATTACATTTTCACTGGATTGGAGGAATTCCAGAATTAGAGGGGTGTATTTAGACACTTTGATTAAAAACTTTGACACTTTGTTCAACTGGTCTGCCTTCGCTCTCGCTTGTAAAAAAAACAAGGTCTCTCGGGGAACAAAAAGAAAATGCTTATAAGACAATTTCTTTGGACACTCGTAAGCACCATGTGCGAAACCAGAAATATTAGATGCATGAAGGAATTTGATTAACCCGGCCCCGTCGTTCTGGCCAAATCCTCACACCCCGTCTTGGGGGGCGGTTGAAGACCCCCTCTAAAATCTAAACTAAGCATCGCACGAAAACGAAAGAGGTGTCATCGGAAAGCGCTCGACGAGTAGGGTCCGGGTCTACCCCCACCCCCAAAAAATAAATCCCCAAAAGTGATGCCACCAGGGGGCTAGATTTTCACAACTTTTCACAACTTCCATCATGTTCTTTACTCTGGGAAGTTCATTTTGGGGATATATGAAAACAACAAAATTTATTTGTAATGAGAACAGGACAGCGAAATCGACCAGGGCTATGATTTTTTTTGGTCCCCCAAATTAATTTTTTTTTTTGAAATTCCAAAAGGTTGAGTTTCAAGTTTTCTTTAATTTTCCTTTTCCAATCGGTAGAGCAAGCCGAGAAACGTTGTTGGAAGACATCTTGCCGCAACAAAAATGCTTACTTTAGCCAGAATCCTGTTTTTGAACTGCAATATGGCAAATACGCAAAATTTATATGTAGTCAAAAACGAAACAAATGAATAATTCAACTAGTACGTTTTGTTGAATCCGTAAAGATAAGCAAACGCTGAAAGTTTCATTAAAATGTCTCCGTTAAAGCGTGACGACTGGTTGAACTTTTTTGGAGGTGACCTCACTTGACCTTGACCAACTCGTTGACCCTAGATGACCGGACCTAAAAATTTTGAATTAGCATGTCAAATTGATGTGGGAAAAGGTACGCCGTTCGTCCGCTATCCGCGAAAAACATAAGGGGGCGGTTGAAGACACCCCCCCCCCCCGAGACGGGACGGGTTAAGGAAGGAGAATGTGCAGGAGTCTGAATGGAGCTAGTCGGACTAGGCTATGTTTGTTGCGTGTAGCAAATAGATCGGTGCGTTGTCCATGTTAGCATTACTGCATTTTGTATTTTTATCTGATCTTGATGAATTCTTGATTACACGTGGAAGGTGACATCCAGCCTTGGTCTCAGTCTCTTTCTATTGCAAGCTATTCCTGTACGTAAGAACGAGTGAGTCGAAAAAGATCGCTGGATGTGAACCTTTTCCATCTGACTTAACAACTGGATGGGCGTCTTAAGCAGAACATAGCGGGTGTGATAAGCAGACCATAGCGAGGTCTTATATGTGGGATGAGAGGGCCGTAAGTTTTGAAGTAAAACGTGTCCTGTGTTCCGACGATCGTGTTCTGTTTGGTTCACCCAAGGCATAATTATTGTCCCTGACCTGACACCGAAGCGTTTCTGCCGGGCTCGACTGACACAGTTATGGGCACCGTCTCACCCATGCAGTTGATCTGCCCCTAAGCCCCAATAACACAAACAACCATCTCCCTTATATGACGGCCTCATTAGATCGTCTCGTGCGTGACCTGACCGTCTCAGGTGACCTCCCTGGCGTGGCACCCCGAGCGAACCGTCTCGGCCGATATTCCTGATGTGATCCCATGACCTGACTGACTCAGGCAACCTCCTGAGCCTTGACCCAACTGTATCGGGCGTTCTCACTAATATGACACCCTACCCAACTGTCTCGAGCAGTCTTCCTGATATGACACCCTGACTGAACTGTCTCAAGCGGTCACCCTGGCGTGACATCCTGGCCCAGCTATCTCATGCGGTCTCCCTGACGTGACACCCCGACCCATCTGTCTCAGGCGGTCTCCCTGACCTGACGCCCTGACCCATCTGTCTCAGGCTGTCTCCCTGATGTCGCCCATGATGCTCTCCTCGCTGGTGACGCCATCTGCGGTGGCGGCGGCCGGCTCGATATCGGCGGACTCGGACGCTGGTAAAGGTGGCGCCACTGTCCGGTCGCCGGTGCCCGGTCGGCCGGCGCTCGCGCAGCAGGACGCCGGCGAGGCGGTCGGCGTCACCCCCCTCACCAGACGTCAGCTGGTGCAGGCTTTCAACTATCTACTTAAGGTGGGCGGTGAGCTGGCCGCGTCAGCGTCGGTGGCGGGTCGGTCAGCGGCCGGTGTGGCGATTTGTGGGATGTGCCGAAGCGCGTCCGTTCAAGGACATTAAATTAAGTACGAATAATTTTAATATTTGTCGGTGTTTCACAGTCGTGTTCAGGGTTTTTTTCCATCAGGATGATGTTTGTGCCCGTTTCCGTGATGTAGGCCATGGGCGGTATGGAGGTGCGGTCAGTAATTGAAATGCGTTCGTGTCACCACCTGGTGATTTCTTTCACTTGTGTTGCTATTCCAATTCCAGGTAGAATTAAATATGGCATCGATGATAGAAATGAGGGCAGGCTCAACGACAAGGATGTACGAGAAGAAGAAAATTGTACTAACTATTTTAGTGTACTAATATTGTACTCAGCTTTTTCCATATTACTATTAAATTGGTTGAACCCTGAGGGCTCTAGAGTTTAATAAGCTGCTTACGCAGCTTATTGCAACTGACTATGTCACTCGTGGAACTGTCAAGTATTTAGTTCAGTAGTGTTTAGTCAGCGTATGTGTGTTATATATTATCTCCCGTCCGTGGGGTTAATTCGTTGCACGGTGACTCCGCTACGCTGTCTCCTGCGGCGTGTTTCTGTGCGCGCGCTTCTCCCCGCAGCGCTACACCTCCTTGATAGCGCGTGCGCGCGCTGCCTGCCCGCGGTGGTACACCTCCCTGATGGCGTGTGCGCGCTGTCTCCCCACCGCGCTACACCTCCCTGATGACGTGTGCGCGCGCGCTGTTGCAGAACGACAACGCGTTCATCGACCAGCTGCACAGCGCCTACGTGAAGTCGCTGGCCGGCAGCTTCAAGAGAACTTGACCATGGCTGTGCGTTGTACCTGACACGTGTGTGCCGGCCGACTGTTGCCGAGTCGACCGGGGAGTCGACCGGGGAGTCGACCGAGGAGTCGAGCGAGGAGTCGACCGGAGAGTCGAGCGAGGAGTCGACCGGGGAGTCGACCGAAGTCAGAGTCTGCCCCGAGCGACAGTCGGCGCCGGCCCCGAGCGGCGGTCCGTCTCGGCAGTAGCCGACTCCTGTCTCACCAACGGCCGGCCATGGTGGTGTGGCTTTCCCACCAACAGCCGACTATGGTGGCGCGCCTGTCCCACCAGCAGCCGGCTGTGGCGGCGCGGCTGCCCTGGTGGCTGCCTGCGCCTGCCGTAGCGGCCGTCTGCGTGTGCTCCAGCCGTTGGCGCTCGTCGTGGGATCGGTCGGCTACGCGGCGGCCGCGGCCGCCACCAGCCGCTGTGGCCGGCCGTGCGGGCGGCTCGTGAGGCGGTCGGGCTCCCTCAGAGCCGGCTTTTGATAGCCATTTTAATGGGTTGACGGAGGCGGGACGCACGGCCGCGCCGGTGTTATTTATTTCCGCGTCGGTGGAGCTTGTCGTCGCTGGTGTGCTGGCACGGCGGTCGCGCGGTGTCATTGGCCGGGGAATACAGACCGGCGCCCGCTGCCGGTGTTTGCGCCGTGGAGCGCCGTCTACAGCTTGGGTGTTGGGCGCTGTATGAGCAGCGCAGTCGAAGTTGCTTGTCTCACAATCGAAAGATTGTGGGTTCGAGTCTGGCCTGTCGCTACTCTTCGCCCGCGACCAATCGGCGTGAGAGACTGGCGACGCTACGTGACTCAATGGTCGACGTGTCGTGAAGTCAATAACCAACCAACCAGCGCAGCCGATGCGCCTGTAAGCCCAAATAACCAACCAACAGCTGGGTGTGCACGAGATCGGCCGTGCGGCCGGCGGCCGGACACCGGGTATGGCGTCAGTATCAGCCGGAGACCGGACGTGCCTCTGCTGGCTAATGGGCGTACGTGTCGACACTGTCAGGGAGGATTAATACGTTTGAAGGTGTCGGTGGCCTTGTTTTCGAGTGGCTCTCTGAGCTTGAAAGTGGAATTGTCTTCATCCCGCCGCTTGGCCGCTCGTTGGTATAACCCATGCAGTTGATTCGTCCATAAACCACAACAACGACATAACTGGTCGCTACTTGTGATTTTGGGCAATCGTGCATTGGTGCTCCCTGTAGTTTCCCGTCTTCAGAACGGACTCAAAAGATGTGGTTCTTGTTTGTCTTCCATTTTAATGTTAGAGCCAGGTTGCTGTCGCTTGCATAGCTTCCCAGCTGGATCTCAGCTGTTCCGTGACGTTCGGCACCAGGTTGGGTGTGTAAATGTTTCCGGTAAGTGGTCGTGGAACAAAGATAACCATTGAATCAAAACCAATGCCAGCATAATTGCATTAGGCATCTACATTGTGCTATGGGAGCTTGCCTAGCAGTGCTCGTCATACCGGGTCGTGCTGCAGTATCGCCACAGATCGGTGAGTTTGTGCACTTCTAGTGCTTCCAAGTAGTGATAGAACGCCACTTATGTTAGAACGTTATCTAGATTTTGCGAACCAAACGTAAAGTCCGTAAAGGTGATGATGTGGATAGTACAACTCGGAAAATACCACCACGGAAAAAGCACCGTCTGGAATTTGCACGGTATCTGGGGAAAAAAATCGTGACGAAGCATCAGGGCTTGCATCGCTTTCCAGCACAAGAAGATTAACGCAGCTCATCGTGAACTTGGAGCAACTACGTCGAACCAGAAGTACTTTGGGAAGCTGCGAGCAAATGCGAGGCATAAGCGCGTCCGCTCTCGTATATGTGCTTCAAAGGTGCGCATGAACACCCGGAGAGAACGTAGGTCGACCCGACCTAGCTCGGCCAGACCATGACGCTTATGGAACCTCAATAAATGCTTTAGTATTCGAGTTTTGATTTTGTCGGATAGAATGTTGTACCTTCGATGTGTTCCAACTTCCACCCTGCATCACAAAACGACGGCCACAACGGCTTCATCACTACTGCCACTCCAAAACACTCGCGTGCTTTTTTGACACTCACACTCACACTAAAACACTCACTTGGTGGTTCACGACGCTCTTTATGCACATTCACTGCTAATGGCGCCGCCCACACTTTCGCCGCTGGGCCGCGGGATTGGGAAATGTCCTGAGTGGCGCTAGTGTCGAACCCGGGACGTTTGGTGCCCATAGGATGACACCCTAACCACTCCGCCATCCCCGCCCCAACACTCACCTGTTGAAGGGGAGGGTTTCTTGGAGGCACTTGGCTAGTCCCGACTGGACCGGCGCCGACCCGGCTGCATGCTGGTTGTTAGGTGGTGACCACTTGCCTTGTGACCCACGTGACCTGTTAGAGCGCACAAATTTGTAAGGGGATGTGGCGCGTCCACATCCACCCGTGCCCGGCGGTATGCGCCATGAGGACCAGGCTTGCACAAGGGCAGCAGCGGCGGTGTGGGTGCGGCCGGCGGTGCAACAGGCGCCGCGTGTTGTGCGCGCTTGCTGCTGCACTGGGTGCGCCTCTGCGGTTGCGCGCCCGGGGCCATTCGGTGGTGACCTCGATCGCCTTGGCGGAGGAGCGGGGGTTGGACTCAGTACGCGAGGGCGCGGGGTGGTCGGTGCGGTGCGCTGTCCGGCTGCGACCGGCCGTGACAGATCTCATGATTGTGTAGCGAATACAGGAGCTGAAGCCCGGAGTCGTGGGTCGGAGCCTACCCACGGCGCCCAAAGAATCGGAGCGTTACAAATTTGCATCTTTGGTTGTACCTGTCTCAGGATCAGGATCAGGTTGGGAAGAAACCGGATGCTCAGCAAATAATTATATGCAAAGATGGACGAGCCAGGAAATGTAAATTATAAGACCAGAGCCAATATGGATTACCAGTGGTACGAGATGCTAGACCTGAATGTCAAAACCATTTTTGCTTAGAATATTTTGCTTCGTTTAACGAACTGCACCGAAAAGAATAAATAGAGACGTATTGTGTGTTCTACTCAAACTTTTCCATTGAACAAGTCGGGAACTATTCAAGTATCCGACAGCTCTTCTGATCTGTCGGATACTTGATTAGTCCATGGGAAGTTTAGTGGCCTAGCACTATACTTAAATACGTTTCCATGCGTGCAACGTACAACACATTAACAAAACGCACATCACGTTAGTCCGCGTAACAGGCGTAATTTAAACGGGACGTGAGAAGGTTCACGTACCTCCCGCGGGTACAGTCACTTTCAGACCCTTGCCATCTGCCCGTATCGTTCCACACCACTCACAGAAATGGGCGCTGTATAACCACTGCAGTTGATGCGCCCGAAAACCCAAATAACTAACTAACCACTCACAGAATCGTGACATCTACATTCGCTGGCGCCAATCGCTACAACAGCATTATTCCTTTTACTGCTATCGCATGTGCAAACCGGTCCTTTGTCAAAGAACCGTCTTGCCCTGTCTTGTCTCGCCACATTCCTTGTCACGACCTTGAGGCTGATGCCGCCAACGAACTTGTTCAGAAATGCAAGCATGTCCCATCCAGCACCACCGCTCGCTGAGCCGTGTCGCTGTCGCTGTCACGGGCGGCGCAGACTCTTACCACGTGAAGCTGCGAACAGAAATACATACCCTTGTCGTCCTGAAACGTACCTCGTGCCAGCATGCGCTCGAATAATTGCATCGATGCGTTATGTTATGCAGCATGACCGTGGAATATGTAGTTCACCGAGAAAGGGTTCACCTCCGGAAGAAGCACTCGATGGAAGGCCTACACCATAGATATCGCCATGTGCTTGGTGTCGTCTGAGATAAGGCAAAAACTGTTGTGCTTGAGATAAGGCAAAAATTCATGATTTGACCGACAGTGAATTATAAATGGGTGTACGGTGCACAGCACACTGCGGCAATTCCCAGTGGTAACCTTGGGCCGCATTCTGTGCCACTGAAGAACAGTTGCCGACAAAATCAGCTTGGATCACAACTTCGCTTGTGTCATCTGCTTTCATCGTTTTGAAATATTTCCTTCGGTCTGTGTCGATGAAGTTATGTTTTCAGCCTTGCCATCTTTCTGCTTAGTGACAGAAGATATTCATCTTGCGTTTCAACTATGCACTGCACAACTAAGCTGTTCCTTGGCGCTGACTCCGGTCAGTGCTGTTCCTCGGCTGAGTCCGGTCGCTCCCTGGTTCACTCGCGACAATCAGGCTGGACTTTCATCCTTGTGTCCAGACTGATGGTGCAGTCGATACACAAGCCACGAGTTTCCTCAACGCGAAGGTCATCAACGCCTGCACCGGGTCTTCTGTCTACCTTTTCCGAACTCGTTCTGTCCGGTCGGTTTTTGCGCCTCCTAAAAGGGTCGGTGCACCTGAAGAGCACGGCTCGCAGTTCTCGTGAGTGTCGCAGCAGTTTTCGCCAGATTGCGCACACAGTGCCTGCGGCTGAGTTCCGTTGTTTTTGTCTAATATATATAATATATCTAATCTAATAATCGTCCAGCACGCGTGTTGGCGGCACGTCTCATTTGCGTCTATAGGCCGTAAACGGAGATGGAATTACCGCCGGCTGCACTCGCCACAAACCCCTTCTTGCTTCGGCACGTCTGACCAAAACGCGCACCCGGTGCCCTGCCGTGTCTGCCGATGCCGCCATCAGTTGCCGAGCCGGGTGTGGGGCGCGTAGCACGAGTTCTGTGAACATTCACTGCGGGAAAGTACCTCGTTTCACTGCCTGTGGTCATTTAGCGAATCTGCAGGATCTGCTGCTTGGCTTCTGCCTGTGCCGTGTTTAGCTGACGTCAGTGCGTAATTACCCAGCCAGTGATTCTGGAAATCGAGCCTGATAGTCCGTACAAACAACTATCTCAAAGAGCTGGACCCACTTTGGGCGTCGGTAGCTGAGTGGTTTAACTGAGCGTCTAGGCAACCAGACGCACCGGGTTCGATTCCCCGCGGTGCCCGCCCTTCCTGCCAGGGTGAGAAGCAGGCGACGCCATGTAGCGTCAGTTGGTGTGTCGTATAGCCACATAAACAACAAACAAACAACAGTGACTGGGCAAACTCACCTCAAGGTAGAAAAATAATGTTTGGAGGAAAACGGTATGTTTGGATTTGCCTTCTTGAAAATGCACAACTAATCACCACATGTTTAAGGATGCGAAATTAGAAATTCAGTTGGGCATGGGCAAGTAAAAGTCACGCAATCATGTCCTTGATGGGTATGATTTTGCGGTAAACCGATGTGGAAATACCAGAAAGCTATGGAATTTCTTGCAATACCTATGCTTTCCGCTTTCTGCTGCTTCTCTAGAACAATAGCGTCGCCAAAAAGAAACAAGAGAAAACCAACAATCGACGAACTCCCTATGGTGAAAGGGTGTGGTTTGTATTCGCCAAAGCGAAAGCTCACGTACCAGGGTAGGCTTGAGAAACCAAGAAATGTGATTCGAGTGGGGAATCAAGATCAATAAAGGTCATTTCACCTGGAGGTCACCGGATGAAATTGACGTTTTTTGATAGAATGTTCAAAACAATGTAATAGATTTAATGAACTTCGGGACTTCAGTGCTATATGGGGTTTCATATTTCCGTTCACGAAAGTCACCGACAGTAGCGATCAAAGAAGCTCATCCCTGGTGACTCGAAGAAAAGATGTCGGAGGCTATAAGTGCAAAAAAAATCGTTTGTGTCGCGGGCTTGAGAATTACACAGGTGAGCCAAGAAATGCGCGCGTGGGTTTACCTGTGACACACTTTTGGAAGACATCCGTGACATGGGAGTGGATCTGTGCACCACTGATTTTCCGGGTTGTGATGGACGTCATCGCATGTCGGTTTCACCGTACGCTGTTATCTGCTTTTCCGAATCCATTGCTGCTCAGCTACATTCGGGAGCATGGATCATTCGTGCTTAGCCTAATGCCTTTCCTCCATCATGCTTTTTTCTTTCGCTGACTGCACATTCAAGGCTGAAGTGAATCGTAAGCAAATTGTGGTGCAACGACAAAGGATTTCACTGCGCATAGCACACCACTTCTTCAAAACGAGCCTTAGGAATCGACCCGAAGTTGGGGAAGCGATATGCCCACCCACATCCCGGGAAGCTTTCTCCCTCCCCTCTCCCTCTAATCTATCACTCCTGCTATCCCGAACGGTTGTGTAGTATTATTGGAGTGTAAGTACTGTGGAACAGAAAATGCAATGTAACGCAATGCCTCCTATGGCGTTGCAGCAATTCCGCATGATGCATTCTAGCATGAGCCACGTTGGCAATATTCGGCACCGAAACCGTGTTTTGGCTGGAATTTTGTTTTGAATCAACATACCATAAAATTTGAGGAACCAACGTGATCGAATATTGGCCATAATGGTGGATAGCCTGCATGCACAATCTAAGTGAGCTGTGCCGAATTTCAAGCATCGGTCCCTACTTGACATCCGCCACCTACTTCTATAATGTCTACACGATCGCCGATATTTGACGAAGGAAGGCTATATATCTTATTTGTCAAGAGAGGTGAATTGTGTTGGGATCACAAGTTTCCTGCTAGCTTTAATATCCGATGATGGACCTGCATCTCTACAGACATAC
>JAOTOL010001605.1:1155000-1220000 GCA_034440575.1 Imbricaverruca yamaguchii
ACAGGCAGGTAGACAGAGAGACAGACAGACAGACAGACAGGCAGACCCATGGTCCGATGCCGCCGTACCCGGCTGGACAGTCTGCAGAAGCCCGAAAAAAAAGCCAAATCAGGACAACACCGCCGCATATGGCCGGCGTCGGGCCTGAATTGCATCGCGTGTCCAAGCTAAAAGACAACGCCTCACCAGGCGGCCAACTGTTCCAATCATAAAACAACCACGGTACCTCTCAGTAATTAAGCAAACGGCTTCTAAGTCGATGGAAGAGCACCGGATCGTTGGACAGACACCCGGGCTGCCGGCGAGAAGCCCGATGGCTAATTTTAAGGGACCCTGGGCTGTCTGCTGGGCCAAGAAAGGATGGCCTGATGGAGGGGTCGGATGCTGTGATCAAAACTGTAGAAAGGACCCTGGCCTGATGGAGGGGATTCAAATTGTCAAAAGAGGGCCTGCTGCCTGACAGAAGATGTCCTGGGTCGCTAATTAGGGTCCTTGACCCGGCGGGGAGGTCCTCAGGCTGTGAGAAGACCCCGGACTGTCGGAGTGGGCCCAGAGCAGGTATGAAGGGCTTCTGAGCCGACGGAGAGGTCCGAAGCCGCACAGAGGCCCACACTGTTGAAAGGTGGGTATCCGTACGGATAGAGTGGGCCTGAGGCGTGAAAGAGGGCCCCTGATCCGACCAGAGGGCACACAAGGGCGCACTCACAGAGATGTAACCAAGGAAGAACTAAAATGCATTTGACAGCTTGTGTGGAAAGAGCCCTTGGGCCCTGAGGACGTCGACCCTGAGGGCTGACAAGGGCCCTGAAAGCAATAGGGGGTCCATCCGAGAGCTGCAATGCCCATGCCAGCTGGAAAGGGCCGTTTCGGCGGGAAAGGGCCCCTAACAGCTGAGCCCTAGCCGGAGTGTCATGAGACATAAACAGGGTATCCAGAGAGGGCTGGGATTCTCTTGGGGTTTGAAGTGGCCCTGTGGGTGAACAGGGCCCCTGAGAGCTGAAGAGTGAGGGCTCATAAAGTGTACTGGACCGGGATTCTCATGATATTGAGTGTTCCCTAAAAGACCAAGAAGTTCCCCGGAGAGCTGAAAGGTCCTTTGTGGATTGGCGATTATGGTGAGGAATATTGAGGGCCATCCTCAGTGCTAGAATGTCCTTGAAACCAAACGAGCTGTCGTGGGAACTGACCCCCAAGCAGCTTGAAAAAAAAACTGTGACGGCTAGTGAAACCCCATGAGGGCTAAGTAGCCCTAAAGCTAACGATGGTTGCGAAGAATGCTAAAGGCCCGCCGCAGAACTGAAGAGCCCTTGAAGCTAGTACAGCCGGCGTTCGCCGTCCGTCCCCGTAGTCTCAGTTGTAGCAGGGCTGAATGGTGCTCCGAAAGCCCATGTTCGTAATCAGAGAAAGGTGACTGTTTCTACTTCTGCTTGTGATGCAGTTGATGAGTATTCACATTCGAAATTACTTCAGTTCTGCATGCGTGCCTGAAAGCGCTCGGCTGAATACGCACTCAAGGTAGTGTACCTAAGACACGGAGATTTACCTGCAGCGCGCCTTTAACACTTTCCCCACCCCACCCCCTGGTCCAGCACCATTACAGACGCCTAATATTGGCACAAAAGCTTATCTGCACGTGCCGCCCCTGCCCGGCTTCGAAGCTGCAATCACTTTTTTTCGTGCAGCGTTTCGAGTTCTAATTGCTTGATCCAGAGTTGAATGTGCTCTTTGAATTTAGTTTTTATCCAATTTAATCAAGACGTGCCTGGTGAAATGCTGATAATGTTTCTCCTCAGAGCAAGTGGATAGCCTCGTCAGTTGTACTCGCGGGCAGCTGTCACTAGCACTCCGAGTCGCAATGTAGCTCGTCAAGTTCTAATGTTCTTACTCAGAGCCAGTTGTGTTCTTATCAGTTTGAATGTTGCCATCTGTTACCACGCTGCATAACCAGTAGCCGTTGATGCGCCCCACAGCCATCTGTTATCACAATGTTTCTCCGGAGTACTCCAGTCATTCTTCAAAGACAGGGGCGACATTCCAGCGCGGGCAGTTTGTCATACACCTCTCGGCACAGCTGACGTTCTTCACATCCGTCCCGACCGGTGACGCAGTCCACCTGTGCTCCGGGGTCTCGAAACCCCGGGGGGGGGGAGGGCTGACGCTTTTCATTTCTGCATTCAGTGATGGAATTTTGTGTATGCGTCGCATTCGAAATCATTTCAGCTCAGCATGCATGCTTGAAAACGCATCGCTTCATTAGTACCCGAGGCAGTGAATCTTTCGCTGACATACGCGGATATTCCACTATGCTGCTTTGGGGTCTGCCCTCGTTTGTCCAGTACCTACGCACTCGCCTTATGCTGATTCACCCATATACTTAAGACGTCTGTGAATCATGATTATGTGATGAAGCCATAAATACTTACAGTAGTGTTTCGCTAGCTTCCAATTCATTATCTATGCTGTGGCTTAGCTCGGTTGTTCCTCATGCTGACATCTAAGAAATTCGCTGGCTGAATATAAAGCAGAGTTGACTGATATTATATAATGACGGCACGTATAAGGAAGACGAATTACAGCGTTGATTGGTATGATTTTAGCTTTCGTTGCTGGTGTTCCACATTCGGGAAGGAGATTCACGTAAATTCCTGCCAGCCACAGCGATGCTCAAGCTCGCCTATGAAGAATCTTTGGAAGGGCTCGCTCTAGAGCACCATGTTAGAATCTAACAATTTTAGTTTGTCGACTGAGCTTCGGCGACACGTTGGGGTTTCCAAATAATGGAAAACCTATCTATTTATCCTGTGGATACCTCGCAACAAAGCACAATCGGCACGACTTTATTATCAATATGCTCATCACATTTGACACTTCATTGGATGTCATATAGATCACATCCACCGAAATTTAACACAATGCAAGGCAAGAAACGCCTGCCCACTGGCTACATTTCTCTCTGCAAGTAGGTCTTCATTTCTGCTGCCATGCACGATAGAAAATCACGCGTCAGAAAGTATCCCTCCCGCAATAGTACCCCACAGAAGCAATACTTGACTCGGGCTCAGACCAGCCGCGGCTGTCTCCCACGTCAGACCAGATCAGCAACTCAGACTTCCCACCAGACCAGCAGTGCCGGTCCAGCATCAGCTCCGGACCAGCCATTCTGGGCCACCGGCGGACCAGACCAGCAGCTCCGGTCCAGCAGCGGACCAGGCCAGCAGCTCAGCTCCAGCGGCGGACCAGGCCAGCAGCTCCGGTCAAGCGGCGGACCAGACCAGCAGCTCCGGTCCGGCTCAGCCCAGCTGATTGAGGGCGTTCTGCAGCCTGTCCTGCGCCTGCTGCAGAGCCAGCTGGACGTGGTCCACGGAGCTGCCGCTCTGCTGGCTGGGCCTCTGCGCGCCGCCGAACCTGTTGCCCAGGCCGCCGTCGTCGGGCGTGCCGCTGCTGACCGACGCGCTGAACAGGGTGGTGCCCGCCGGGCGCCGGGCCGGCCGACCGGACTGGCTGCCGCCGAACCGGTTACCCAGCGTGTCCGACTCGCCTGTGGGAGCAGACGGACGGTGTCCCGGTCAGATGAGCTGTGCGTGCTGACGCTCAGGTGCGCCGACACCCACCCACGCGCGCGCGCGCACACATACACACACACACACACACACACACACACACACACACACACACACACACACACACACACACACACACACACACACACACACACACACACGGTGCACTGGTCAGATGCGGGTACGGACGCTCGTATACGCCAACACCCACTCTCCCTCTCCCTCTTTTCCTCTCTCTCTCTCTCTCTCTCTCTCTCTCTCTCTCTCTCTCTCTCTCTCTCTCTCTCTCTTCTCTCTCTCTCTCTTCTTCTCTCTCTCTCTCTCTCTCCTCTCTTCTCTCTCTCCCTCTACCTCTACCTCTCCCTCTCCTTCTCCCTCCCCCTCTCTCTCTCTCTCTGTCTCTGTCTCTCTCTCTCACACGCACACACACATGCATCGTAGGCTCGCTAAGATGCAGTACCGCCAGCATCTCTTCACCATATACGCATGTATCCAATATGCGGTAATACCCATGCACACAGACACCTGCATCTACACCCGCCCACAGCGTCACTCGTATCCATACACAGTGACACCAGTACTTTCACCGACATACAGAAAAAACAACTCACGACATACAGCGTACTCGTATATACACACATTGTGATACCGCATACACCAGCTACAGCGTCACTCGTATCCATACACAGTGACACCAGTACTTTCACCGACATACAGCAACACACGCATCTGTATACACAGACATTGCGGATACCTTCGCCAATATCTAGCGACACCCGTATCCATGTGTGCAGACACCCGTACCTACACCAATATACACTGACACCTGTACCTGTGTGCTTGCTGTCCGTTTATTGGGTGGTTTTCGACGCACTTTATACACGAGGCGCCGCCCACGCTGTTTCGCCGGTGGGCCGCGGGATTGGGAATGTCCCGAGTGGTGCGAGTGTTGAACCCAGGGCCTTTGGCACCCAGAACTCCACACTTCAATTAAGACACCCGTACGTAAACCCGTATCCAGCGACACTTGCACACACAGCCATTCACGCCCGCAGTGACACTTACGACCACATATACACCATGTGCCCTCAAACAATCGCATATACCCACAAACATACTCACACAAAATGCGGCTACATTCACAAGGACACACACCTACATACCCACCCATGCCTACATACACTAACAAACACACTGACACATGCCCACATACCAACCCACGCCAACGCCAACAAGCACACCCACATACACACATACGTCTGTGCGCTGACACCTTGTTGGATACTCTTTTTATTGGAGAAAGGCCTGCTGGCTCTTATTAAGTCTAAACATTATATGAGTTTATGAATTTATAGTCATCAAATGATGTACTCAGATACCCACGGTACCTCCTATTCGAAATGATTTTAACTGAAGGTGCACTAGGTGGTAGCTTTAGCCTAACCAGTAACGTGAATACCCAACCAGTCGTAGCTGGTAGCTTTAAACTCACCAGTAGCATGAATGCTTAACCAGTCGTAACTGGTAGCCTTAACCTCACCAGTAACATGAATGCCTAACCAGTCGTCTGCACTGTCAGTTAACCAGAGCCACATTCTACTTTCCACTGTTGCATTCTGTGTAGTAGTGTGCAGCGTGTAGTCTCTTCAGACACTGCGTGTTCACTATTCGCGGCCGCAGTGCCAGCTCCCTGTCCACTCCCCGCCAGCACGTCCTCAGCCTGACCCAGTACGTCCCTAGCCTAACCCAGCACGTCACCAGCCTGACCCAGCACGTCCCTAGCCTAACCCAGCACGCCCACAGCCTGGCCCAGTACGTCCACAGCCTGACCCAGCACGTCCCCAGCCTGACCTAGCACGACACCAGCCTGACCAAGCCCGACCCAGCACGTCCCCAGCCTAACCCAGCACGTCCCCAGCCTGACCTAGCACGTCCCCAGCCTGACCTAACACGTCCTCAGCCTGACCCAGCCCGACCCAGCACGTCCCCAGCCTGACCTAGCACGTCCACAGCCGAACCTACCGCCGACCACCATGCTCTCGGTGCGGTGCACTTGGTTGGTGCTGGTGCCGTCGGGGCCGTCCCTGACGACCTCAATATTCAGCGAATAATCGCCGGACGCGCCGTCTCCTACGTCCTCCAGCACGATCTTCTCCGGGGAGGACAGGTCCACCTGCAGGTCAGGTCAGGTCGCACGTCACTTAGTATGCCGCACCTGTCTCACACACACAAACACACCTGGGCCGCCTGTGGTGGACAGACAAGACTGTGACGGGCCGCCACTACGATGCGTGTCGTTGCAATGTAGTTAGTTTGTAAAACGAGTGCATTTTGGTATGATATGTTAGACTTAGGTGTTCACGCTCTGTCGGTGTGATATTTGAGATGACTTGATGAGGCCAACTACTGACTTGAACTCGTGGTGAACAATGTCAGTGCGATATATGACGATTTGAGGTCAACGACGCAGAAATCAGGGAGCAGAGAGGGCAGCCCCCCCCAACTTTGACCTAGACTAGCATTTGCCATATGGCAACAACAATATGTATTGCTGTTGTCTAGACAGAATCTACTCTACAATGGTTCTTGCCGACGCCCCTCTCAACTTACAGGTCTCGTTCCACTGTTCGAGGTTGCGGCGAACACTGTCTGAGAGTGTGACCCGGTTTGTGACCTCAGATTGCGATGGCCCCTTTGCTGACCTGAGCTCGAGTTCGCAACGTAATTCTCGCAATTTTGATCATGGGCAATGCTGGCAATAATCTGAGCTCGCAGTGAGCACTTTCTGGTCGTCTGAGCAGTTACCAGCTTGACACCATGAACGTGTTGGCAGCACTACCACACTGATGACCTGGTCTCGTGTTGAACACCGCCTCACTGACCTGCCGGCCCATGGGGGCCGCCACTACACTTGCCTGGACCGCCACGCTGTCACGCTCTAGGCTCACGACCTGCCGGACCCCGACGTCACTCACGTTCATGTTCATGCCGTCGATCTGGTTGATGGAGAAGACCTCGTCGGGCTGCTGGTTGTAGGTGAGGAAGACGACGCCGTCCTTGCTCCATGTCAGCTCTCGGATGTGCTCGTCGCTGTCCAGCGAGTAGACTGCCTTCAGCTCGACCGTCGAGCCGTACGGCGGCGCCTCCGGGATGTCCACGGTCAGCTGATAGCCGAGGGCGCCTGCGGGCGTACGTCGGGGTCGGGTCAGCAGCGTGTCACTGCCGCCCGCTGGATGACTTATTTAGTTAGCTATTGTAGTTTAGGGGCGCTTCGACTGCAAAAGTCATATAGTTCGAAATTTCTAAAGCTGAAATTGATTACTGCAGCCAGGTGGCACTCAGCCAGCTACATTGCCCCATGCTGCAGACAATATAGCCCCAACATTTCCGGGACAGTGACTGCACACTAGACCAGCTGTCGCTGTGTGAGCCTCCATGTCAGCTGGAAGACTGGCGTCACGTTAGTGTGGCCTCTGGCGGACTGCGCTCGTCACTGCGCTGCCCGCGTACGGGGTGTCACCCTGTCTCAATCGTGTGGAACGGACGGGATGCTCGCGCAGTTTCCTGCTCGTTTGTCTGGTGCACCCCCACGGGCTTACAGCGCGCACAAGCCTGCAGACTTGCATCGCATGTCCCACGCTCACACAGGCTCATCGCTTGAGGGTGGCAATATCGGCTGAGGGTGGGTGCTCCCCCGAACATCTGTGCAGTTCCACTCGCAGCCGGGACGGGTCGGTGTGTGCATCGTACGGCTGTCTACGAGAGCCGCGTAACCTACGACCGGCCCACATGTACCCCGATCCGGCCACACCCGGCCGGGTACGGTCAGTGCTGCCGTTCAGCAGAGTACAAATATGTTTATAGATATATCGGTGTAGTTGTGGGATTAATGGCGAAATGGCCGGTCGACTTCCGTCAGCGTGAGGTGGAGGGAATATCGTAAAGACATATTCCCATCGGGAATGTGGCATACTTCACGCGGCGTAGGTGTTGGATCAATGGCGGCAGCCGTTCGGCTGGGCACAGCCGACGGTCGACGCGGGATGGGTGCAGGAGTTGCCAAATACGGAGGCCGAGAAAGCTTGGGACTCTCATACACGGAACGAATATCTCCTCTCTCTCTCTCGTTCATTCTCGTGCAACGACCCCTTCTCTCTCATGCTGGCGGCCGTCGCGTGGCCGTTTCGACCTCTGTTGTCCGATATTCCCTCTCCTCCTCTTACGCCGGCGGCAGTCGGGTGGCCGTTCGGCCCCTGTCCTCACGATACCCCCTCCTCCCCCTCACGCTGACGGAAGTCGAGCGGCCGTTTCGTGCTTTGTCCTCGCCAAAGCAGCGCCGGAGAGGCCGTCAGCCAGAACGTTGCACGGACAGAGTTCGTGTATCGTCGCCCACGTCGCACTGTCCACCGTCCACCGCCCGCATGCCGGGGGCGACACAATGGCTGCGGACACGCCCTGGGCCATTGAGCTGGGGGGGGCACCTCACATCCGGTGCACTGTTGCGTATCGGCCGCGATTGCGTACACCCCGGATCTGCCCCCACCCCCCGCCCTCCGCCCTCCGCGGCATCATTAGCGACAGTGACGCCGCCAATAGCTCGCTGGCGTGGAACGTGCAGGCCAAGTCCACGGTGGCTGTCCACCTTCGAAACACGAGCAGCCAGCTGGTGCGAGCACGTGTGCGCAGTACAACGGACGTGTGCAGCGGCCCGCACGCTTCACGGTTCGGTGGTTATTGCTGCCTTGATCACCCAGCCGCAACTATACATGCATATGAAATGTTTCCTCAAAGGGATGCACTGGCGGTGATCAGAGCAGATGAACGGATTCACACTTACCAATAATTGTACTAGCAATACATTGGTAGCATGCATGTGTGTGTATGTGTGTGTGTGTATGTGTGTGTGTGTGTGTGTGTGTGTGTGTGTGTGTGTGTGTTGCCTGTTGCCATGGCAACAGGCCTCCGTGATCAACCACTCGTATGGCTGCATGTTACTAACACGCGGCAGCTGACGTAAGATGTAAGAGGCGGCTTGGGCAACACCTCCTTGTCCATAAGGTAAATATTTATAGGTGTTCTGGAAGAAGAGTAGACCATGTGTCGGGACATGGCATATCCTATAATTGTGCCATGACACCATGACAAAATTTTCTGAAGGTACGCAGAGCTGAAGCACGAAATTATCTTGCGGAGGACTAGAGTGAACTAGCCGTTATCAAGGCCGTATGGAGACATTTAGGACGCGGTCCTGCTCTCACACACACACACACCACACACACACACACACACACACACACACACACACACACACACACACACACACACACACACACACACACACACACACACATACACACACAACACACACACACGCACGCACCACGCACCACGCACCACGCACCACCCGCCAGCCGCCCCGCCACGCAGCACGCACGCAGCACACACACACACACACACACACACACACACACACACACACACACACACACACACACACACACACACAAGGCGGATCTAAAAGGCTGACTGGGAGGGGGCATGGGGTGAAAATAAGCATCCGGCTTGGAAAAACTCATCGGATTTGCAGACCAATCAGTCGTCGGGTCTGTTTAGGACGACATTCATATATCACAATGCTTGGGACAATATTTATATAACGCAATGCTTGGGACAATACATGTAACACAATGTTTAGAACAATATTTATGTAGCACAATGCTTAGGAAAATATTTATGTAAGACAATGCTTAGGACAATCTTTACGTACCACAATGCTTAGGACAATATTTATGTAGCACAATGTTAGGATAATATTTATGTAACACAATGTTTTGGACAATATGTATGTAACACAATGTTTACATCCTATTGACACTATTTCTTCTGACATACCTTCAAGGCAAACTTCTGACACACACACACACATACACACATATATGCATATATATATATATATGTGTGTGTTTGTGTGTGTGTGTACATATTCATGTAAACATTCATCATACATAGTATATGTTATATAGTCCTTAACTGATATTGAGAGTGAGCGTGCGTCCATGACCAGCCCCAAGGTGAACACCTCTGTCCGGAATTCCCAGCGCCGGGCCGCCACTGAATCAGCTTATTCACGGAACCAGTGTTCGCAGGCGAAAATCCTCGGCAAACGGGCACGGCACACTTCACGCGGCGTAGTTGTGAGATTAATGGCGGACAGGTCAAGGTCGTCGCGACACACCAACGCTGGAACTGTATATCTCTTGCTCCCAGAAGCAATGCTTGTGCATCAATAAAATGCTTGAGGGAAATTGTGGAGTGCACCCTTCCCCTCCCCACCGCAGAACAGACTTTTGTGATTTTCCTCTCCTCTCCTGAAAAAGCTCAATGTTTATTGTCAAACATACAATGTGCACTCGCCTGGATTTCTGCATAATTACGTCCTTGATTATTATCTATGATGTATCATGTATTAATACCTATATGCGTTATTCAAGACACGCTGTCGGAACGAAATTCGAGGAGGTTCGCCTCGCAGTCGCATGTGGTCTGGCTTTGCCTCTTTCGCTACTAGTGAGCAACACACTACCACGATGCTAGGACTCGCAGAATGACACCGCTGGGATTTTCCGGTCGGATGGGTCATGGTCGTAAGACGAGCGAAACAGATATATCGATCCGATGGCAGGGCGGGATGTGATAGTGGTCAACATTAGCATCTCGATGACAGGACGGGACGATGACGGGACGGGTCAACATGAGCAGTTCGGAGTTTAGGGGCGTATCGACTACATTGGTCATGCAGTGCAGTTAGACGACAGGACGGGATGCAGTAGTGGTTAACATTACCAGTTCGATTGCAGAATATGATCTGGTAGTGGTTAGCATCAACAGCTGGGTTGCTGGGCGGAATATGGTGGTGGTTGATGTATGATGAGCATTTCGAAAGCAATTATATGCAGGGGCGTCTTTTTTCTGGTGGGGGACGGGGGGGGGACAATAAAAAAGGCGATGAGCGAGCCCAAATGGATGGGTCGGCTATCCCATTTTATGCAGAGTCTATGGTGTCCATGTAGGGTCCCGCGTTAAAAGTCCAAATGATTGGGATGTGTGGTGAACGTGGGAACGGGGAAAAGAAAACAAATAGTGAGGGGATACTTGCCCCTAGAAAGTATACCAAGCAACAACCATGATTACAGCATGTTCTCTACAAAAGCGCGGAAATAAGTCAAACGGTGGACCGAGTTAATTGGACTACAATAAGCCACCGGGCGAATTTCCGTTCCACGTTTGTCGTAGTTACATCCGAATTTGTGAAAGTAAATCTTTGTTCTTAACAATTAGAACTAGAACTTGATGCAATGGCGTTAATGTGTTATACTTCCAGGGGTGTATCTAGGATTTTTTAAACAGTCGCCCTCCAAAAATATGTCACAGAGGCCGCTATCAGCGCTTATTACGCGCGTAATATTTCTGGTTTTGCGTGGAGAAACTCTTTATAAAAATATTTAGTCTAGTGTATTTCTGATTCCTAAGAGTAGCCCGGGTCATCACCCCCCCCCCCTCCCTCTCGCATGAGTCTCTGTGTGCTCCGTTCTGTGAAGTCACTTGAAAACGTCCTTCGCACACTTTTTGTTGGCCTGGTTATTTGTCATTGACAGTAGACGCGAAGCTGTGAATCATATTTAATTTTGACATTTTGATGTGCACCATGAGGAGTACTAAAAACTATTATGATGATTCTACTTCTGATGTACATTTTTCAGTTGATGTGACATTGTTCCATGTACGCGTCACATGGTTTGGTTTTATCGGCGCAATGTGTGGTTTTCGGTTTTGTATCGACCTTCATCTTTGTCTTAAACCGTTCCTGTGCTATGGAGACTGCAACGCGTGCTTTATTAACATGTTGGTTCATTTTGAATGTGCATACAGCGTTCACCAATTTTATGTGAGTACTTCCTCTCTCATGCAGTTTCTCCCTCGATAAAATCTGCTTGGCGTAACGAGTAAATCATTAGTAGATCAATTGAAAATGAACTGGGGTTCTTTCGCAACTTAACTTTCGAAAACGTTGAGATTTTGGGGTATGTCCGTTCATTGGATCTCATACGGAACAAACGGATTCCTTGTGAACATTATTCAATGCCGAAGCATCTGCAAGAAGTATTTATTTCTCCATCCGTGAAGTAGTTACATCATGTATATCCGGAAGGATTCTGAGATTTGCATCGCAAGTCAGGGCGAGTACGGAGAGTAGATGATACTTGAAGCGACAGGCTGTGATATTTGAAGCGATATCATAATCATCAGAAACAATGTATCATCATAAGCGGTTGTCTCCACACGCTTCCAATGCGTCCAGGCCGATGCATGAAAACAATCATGTTGCAGAACTGTGTAGCTAATGCCAAGACCAGCCCCAATATCCAGGTGTGGTTGACTGGCGGACCTAGCCAACCGTTTTTTGTTTGTTTTGGGGGGGGGGGGATCTTTCGGTTTACAGCGTCAGCCCCCTCCCTTCCCCCAGTGGCGTACCTGGGAATTGCATCGGGGGGGGGTCGACCGGATTTCGATTCCCGAAATCTTTGATTTGGATTCGAACGGATTTGGATGATTCCACTATTTTTGGCAAAAGGCACTAGATTTCGGCCACTATTTGGCAAAGTGGCTTATTCATTACAATTATAATTAATGGCCAAATAATTTCCTGTGTAGGGCCCAGCCTACTGCCACCGTTTCTATGTTATCGGATTTATATTCTTGTTTACCAAAGCGTTCACGTTCACGTTCACGTTCACGTTCAACGTCTCGTACCACGTGAACGTTCGTGTACGTGTACACACTGGCGGATCCAATTTTGCCAACTCTTGCTGTAAAGAGAACTTGAGCAGCATGGAACCCTCGATGTGTGTTAGAATCTACTATGCAGCCATATTTGCTTCCAAACAATTTTGTTTAAACCTTTAAAGTTCGGTCATTCTTTCATACAGACGTGATTAGTTAAACCTTCGGAAATGCGACTGCATTTTAATTTAGCTTACTTTTTTTGGCTTCGGGGGGACAAAAGACACTATGGGCCCTTAAGCATTAAGCACTTCGGAGTGGGCACAGCGGGAATGGCCCCTCCCTGGATCCGCCAGTGGCTACCAGAAGGTTTTTAAATCGATGACAATCCCTAAGTAAAATTATTAAATTAAGCTGTAAATGCTTATCCTGTGATGAAAATATCCCAGTTTTGTCTTCGAAGTATCATTGCGGTTTTTTCGCAACCGAAAACCCATTACGTGAAACATTCCATTGCCGAAGATAGCGCTCGGTTTATTTTGTGGTACGGAAATGCTCCCTTTCTATTTCACTTAGGTTGAACAAAAAAATTGACTGGCATCAGTGAATGCGCCTGTCCCACATCGGTCACCATGGTATCTATATATCGTCGGGATGTGCACATTTCAGTTATACATTGCATAAGATGTTGAAGTTAGTCATTGCTCAAGTCTCATTACTCATTGGGTGGAAATGGTTCTATCGATTACACTACGGGTCGGCATTGTCCTATTGAATACACTCCATTAGAAATGGTCCTACCGAGTAGACTACGTGTCGAGTTGGCCCTTCTGAATACACAACGTGTCGAAATCGAAATGAATCGGTGAACAAAGCCCCTATTGGAGCGCGGTGAGCGGCAGGTGAGCGACCGTGTTGCGAAACAGCCGTGGCACGAGTACCGAGAAACGGAAGTCACTGCAGTGCAGCACCAGTCCAGCCAGTCTATTGTTGTATTCTTTGCCTGACTCGCGGCCATCGCAGCGGCTTTAAGCCGAGCCTGGAAAACCCCGACGCCGGGCAGGGGCGGATCCAGGAATTGTGACGGTGGCGCACTCGAGAGTACCGAGAGGGACGTTTTCGTCTCAAGAGGGAATTTCCCCCAGAAAGTCTTTGTCTTTGGGCGAAAGATCGCCGCCGATGCCTCCGCCCTCGGGCCAACATCACGCCGACCCTGCAGCTCTGCTCTCGTCTCTCAATCGCGTCGCTTCGAGGCCCCAGGGCTGGTTCTGGCCTTCGCTTTGTTTGGTGGCGGGGCTAACGGCCCGTCCAGACAGGGAATACACCGGCCAAACAGGACACCCCCGTCCACCCCCGCGTACTGACCACCCCTGGGAGGGAATCGGGCAACCTCACACAGAGCACGTGTCTGGCACCCAAGGTGGGGGAGGAGGAGCGAAGAATGACCTTCCACCACGTGTTCGTAGGGCTCGTGGCGATACGGAGCCATGTTGTTGGCAACACTTCTTTGTTTGGAAACAGTCGCTAGAAACGTGAAGAGAATTGTAAGAAATTAAACCCACCAGTCTGAAAATTACGCGCACTGGATGGTAGGGGGGGGGGGCGGATTCCGCCCCCATAAGATATCGGATCCTATTAAAGCTGGATCAATGAAATTTACAGGGTGGATGCGTACTGTAGTTAGCTCTATTATGTGCAAATTGTATGACCTTAGGTCAATATCTTAAAGGTCAAATGAGGTCAACATATCAAAATTTTCGCCTTTTGCGTTGCTTGGCTTGTCATTGTTATGGATCGCAGTGATTGTGTTTAAATACTATAAAATGGGCGTCAATGATGTTTTAGACATTACTAATGATGCAATGCTGATGCTAGAGCCACTTTGACCTCAGGTCACCTATATATCAGCACTTTATCAAGTCATTACCTGCTCCAGTTACCGGAACCGGGCCGCCCGCCTGACTGCTCCGTTAGGCGGCTCGGCGCAATCGGCTCCGCAAAGAAAGGGGTGAGGTACATGAATAATGTATGGAAACACTTAGGTGCACATTGACCAACAGTAGTGTTCGGGTGTGTGGTGAGTAGCAGGCAAAGTGACGTCAATCGCATGTCATTTGCATTTAGGACAACATCCCAGTTGACCAAGTTTGATTCCATTAACCTGTCATGAACTTGACCTGACTTGACCTCGGTGACCTAACATAACTTTGAAACAATATAGCATAACAATATGCATCAAACAAGTCGCTAGTGTTGCCAAGAACACTTCTCTTTTGCCAATATACGGGAAGCGCATCAGCGCCGATTTTTGTGGTCTGGCGCCGATAATACTTTTTTAAAACTTGAATTGCCCCTAACTCGAAAAAAAAATCCGGCCGATTTTCGTTTGTCTTGCTTTAAACAACGCGTCGGTCATTTCGAAGCAGATACACAAACAATGGCGTATATCTGCCGGTAAAATGTAGCATTATGTACGACAAAACCTGGAGGGGTGGGCGGATTTCGCCTCCCCCTCCAGGGCGCGTGTTAACCCGCGGACGTCCGGGGGGGGGGGCAGATATCTGCCCCCTCCGGGTTTTCCTCATTTGCCGCCAAACTAATCGGGTGAGCAAGGCCAAACCTTCGCATAGCTGTTCATTGGTCTTTTCCGCATATCCTCACACATTTTTGACCCTGGGTCATCTCAGGTCAGGTCACCAGGTCGAGCGAAGTGATCCAACTACACTCGGAGTTCTAGGTGGCATAACTTCCACAATAATTGGGCGATTGATTTCAATCTTATAACACGTCATGATCTCATCAGGGACCATAATATGTATATCGGGTTTTTTTTCGTAGCATTGACCTTAGGTCAGGTCGCGGCCATGGCTTCCCCATTATAGGGCTATGGTAAAATATACAAATGTTTCCTGGTTACATTTGTATATTTTAGCATTTTGCGCTCGGAATGATCTCACAACGGTTGTGACATGTAGATGGAAGCTATGCTCAATGTTACCGCTGACATTTTTGCTCAGTGACCTCACCAAGGTCTCTGAGGTCACCTGAGATCACTACACATTTCTGCGCATTATATCGCACTGCATTGAGCTAGAAGGCTGAAATTACCGTCATTGTGCTTGTATCGCCAAGACGTGTCGATTGATACATTGCATGACCTCCCTAGTGGACTTCATGACCTTTACCTGTGATCATGACTTCATGACCTTGACCTGAGTTTAGGTTGACCTGACCTTAAATTACACCGCCTATTGTCCGTAGCGCATTTCAAGGACTGTCGAATAGCGTTCGCCGTTTGTTTCTATCTGTTACAGGTCCTGATATATGTGTCAATATCTGAGTCCCACCTGATCTGGTCGAATTTGACCTATGATGACCCAGTGACCTGAATGTTGACCTGAGCGAGAAAAAAATGACCGAAACACCTTCGATAGAGCCCGTCACCAGCTATCCAAGGACGTTTTCCGTTTGTCGCTAGCTAGCATAGTTCTAGAGATCTTAGGGGGGCAGACATCTGCCCCCGGACATGCGAAGTTGGCGCGGACCTCCGGACGTGCGAGTGTTAATCTGGCTTGGCGTAGTTTAATGTAATGGCATTGCAGTCGAAGTATTCTGAATCCACAGCACATTGTAGAGCTTATTTTGAAAAAGACAACGTAATACTGAAGCTACAGTTGAACAAAATTATATAGGCTAACGAAGTTTAAGAAAAAGTTAGCTGATCCTGCTGTTAGATGCGATAACCTCGCCCCGTTGTCACATCCCACAGCTCATGTACGGGATGGCAACCCACCGAAGAATGGGATACCTGGGAGCTGCGAGCACATACACATTCAGGTTTCACCGACATCGTCCCGACGGTTCTTCTATCTCCCTAAATTGTTCACACAAAGTCCATTACGCAGCGACCGTTGTGTGTAAGAAATAGTGAGCGAGTGTTCAGACGCTGATGGGTGAAGCATGCCGTAGGGCATGTATGCAGTGGCCTGGCCAAGGTTGCAGATAACAACATTGGTCATATGATTGTGCCAGACCACGTGGATTATGTCGCAGGGCGAGCATGAGGCGACAAGGGTGTCTCAGATCAGGTGAGAAAGCGAGGAGGGAATCGTGAGCGGAAGTGGAAACACCACGCACAACAAAACCTCGCCACAATCGGAGCAAATAGGTACGAATCGGCTGCATCTAGGATTGATCGTGTATTTTGCCGAGTATGCTCCGAACTTGCCAGTGGTGCCAAACTTTCCTACAAGGCGCCGAAAGAAATGCACATTTTGAGACGAAATTAGCACAAGAATGGCATAATGGTAGAGGAAAACCCCAAATAGTCAAGAAGAGCGCGAAATAGCTGAAGAAGCGCTAAAATTGGCTATGAAAGGTGGTCCACCGAAGTGGAGTGGCCACCACTTTGTTCCTCCCCTCCCGACTGGAAAGGACAGATGAGGTATGGTCGGGTAGGTATAGACAAAGGGCTTTTCGATAAGGGTAGATGGACTATCGCGCCAAAGAGGATGATTCCTCGAATGGGGGCCCGATGCATGGAGTTGAAGAGATTCTAATGGGATTCTGATATCTGGGATGCTTCATCAGATGGGAGTCGGATACCTGGAACGGTGAGCCCGGAGTTTGCAGTGAGTTGAATATCTGGGACGGCCAAGGCTGGTGAGCGCAGCGCGGGCATCTGAAGGGAGAAGACGAAGCTTGCGACGCCAGCTGACTGAATGGCGTCTGGCCCCGGCTTGGGGAGCCAGCGGACGGGTACTCACCATTGGCCAGAGCCAGAGCCGCTATCGCCACTGTTGTCCACATGATGGTTGATTCGTGACTGGCAGTTGACTGGCGGAACTGGCCGAACCTTCGCCCGCTGCCGGCCAGCTGGCCCCGCCCATTGTGTGACGTCATCCGTGAGGATGGGCGGGCCCGGCGTCGTCATGCGACCACCAGGTGAACTGTGGGGCCACAAGCGGGTCCAGCGGGAGGGGGAATGCGGTCAAGGCCCCACCCAGACCATCTTGCCGTGAAAATCTGGAGTGGAAATCCCTTGGAGGGACGAGAAACATCCTGACTGAATACAGTCAACATGTCTCACTTTCCTAACCGAAAATAAATATGATCTGCCTATGCGACCGCCGACCGCCCCCACCCCCTCCCCCACCCCCACTCCCACCCACACGGACCTCGCTCAACAATTTTCGCATCCAACAAACCCGACAGCCTGTCGAATTTGCCGAAATCCGACCGGCCGACTGCCCTCCCTACTGGGGGTCGGCTGACTCCGCCCATGCGTGGGGCCATTCATACTGCACAGGCTGCACATCCACGGAACACGGGCTGACGAGCCCTTTCACCAGAACGGCTCCCGGTTAGGCGGGGTGGCGAGGCCGGCCGGCATGGTCAGGCTCCTCGGCTCGACTTTCCGCCGGCTGTAGAGCTCCGCATGCGTTTGCTAGCACGCGGGCCTCACCAAATGCTTGCCTTCTTAACGTGGGAGTTCATAGGGTGGGTCCACCAGCCAGCTTGGCACAACTCGCTTCCTCCACGCATTGGGCACCGCCGACAATTCCCGCGCGTGCTTCTTGCGTCGCACATGCGCGGCGAAGTCGTCGGCGGAGAGGAGCATGGCGGCGACGGCCAGCTGTGTCGGCTACGTGACCGAACATCGCTGAGAAGACAGCATCGCTTTGCATGCGGCTGTGGCGTGGGCCGACTGAATCGCTAAACCGGCTCGAGTATTTGTTCGCCCAGGTCGGACACCCAGCAAGCCGATCTGCTGGTTCAAGGCGGGGGTACCGGTCCACTGGCAAGCCAGAGCACCGGCTGACCAGACATTCCCTAATGCCCGTATGGCCGGTGTTCGTCAATCGTATGGACGTTTGTCCAGCCAGTCGGTACCGGCTGGTCAGCCAGCCGATAAAAGACGCTGGATACGGCACATATGACGATGGGATAGAAGTTGAGAGCTGCTTCCCACCCCAAGCCAGGTATTGCAATCTGTGTTTGCTGCCTCGCCTCCATTATGACAGAGAGAGTATATATGGTTTGCTCACATGCTTCGCCAAGACCTAAATGTTTGTCGTTGGGGGAGCATTATGCTTTTGGGGCTCTCTCCATGCAGAGTGCATTGCCGAAATGTCCAAGAACGAAAATGCTTAGACGTGTTCCCTCTTGTGGTGGATCCCTAGGTGTCCATGCATTATACGTAACTCAATTCAAAAGTTGTGCTATTAAATTGGTTCTCAGCAGCTAGGCTGGACGTATCGCATTACCCAATACTCCAACGCTCGCCCATGATTTGATTTGTAGTCAAATTTGTAGTTCCTGAAAATCATCCATCCGGCCAAAGCGGGCAAAAATGACATCGGATGTGTGAAAGAGAGCCGGCCTATATTCGCAAGTTTTGCGAGCAGGTTGCGCAGGCGCAGCCGCCGTCCAGCCACTGACACTGCCAACGGGTGGCCGGGCAAGGACCTGGGCCGTCTCAATCCGTGGCTCCATGGGTCTTTTCCTCCAGAACTTTTTGTCGAGACGAGTTTTCCGTGTACGTATTGGAAACCATCTGTCGGATAGATATCCACAGACGGAAGGAGTACCTCAGGGCAGTGTGCTAAGCGTTGCACTCTTTGCCATCATGATTAATGATATATGCGAGTCCCTTCCACGACAGATTGGCAGGTCACTTTTCGTGGATGATGTTGCAATTTGGTGCTGCACATCCAGCGCACCATCGATGGCCCGGCAGTTGCAGCTAGCAGTATCCCACTTGGAAAATTGGAGCTCAGAGAACGGGCTTCGGTTCTCTGTTGCAAAAACCGTTGGGATACATTTTTGTCGGCGTCGTCGAAACTGTCCAGACCCATCTATCCAGCTGTATGGGGAACCCATCCCCTTTCGGCGCGCTGCCCGGTTTTTAGGAGTAATTTTTGACACCCGTCTTACTTACAAGGAACATTTCAAAGCACTTCGGGAGAAGTGTTTCACATCGGTAAACCTACTGAAAATGGTAGCACGGACGTCCTATGGAGGAGATAGAAAAACCATGCTGCTGTTGTATCGCTCCCTCATTCGAGCAAAACTGGACTATGCATGTTTTGTATATGACAGTGCGTGTACAACAAGCAAACGCAAACTGGACACTGTACACCACTTGTCCCTCCGCATTGTGACTGGCGCTTTTCGCACTTCGCCTTCTGTAAGCCTTCTGGCTGAAGTTCATGAACCGCCACTCTCGCTCAGACGTGAAATGCTCGGGATGCGCTACGCTTGCAAGCTGCGTCAATTTCCCGACCATCCTACATATTCGCACGTTTTCTCTCGTCGCCTAATCGCATCATTCTGTCGAGGACGCACTATGCATTCCATCCCATTTTGCGTCAGGATACGTAGGATCTTCGAGGACAGTGGGATTCTACTGAAGGGAATCATGCAGTCCAATTTTACGCAGACGCCACCATGGCAAGTGACCGCTCCGAAAATAGACATGTCGCTTTCATCGGTGAGGAAGGAGGATGCTACGCCACAAGACCGTCTGTCACGTGCCCTGGAACACATAGCCTCATTCGAGGGATATACCCCGATATATACAGACGGATCTAAGACTGATGCAGGTGTGGGCAGTGCATTTGTTTCTAGATCTCTGTCAAGATCTTTTTCCCTACCCCCACATGCGACCGTCTACACATCGGAACTGATTGCCATCACGAAGGCCCTCAGCTTTATCGAAGTAGGGCGGGAGACCTCGCATGTCATTTTTACTGATTCCCTCAGCAGTCTTTGGGCGCTAAGGCAGTTTAATCCACCTGACCCCATTGTGCAAGATGTTTTACGGCGTCTTAGACTGCTGGCTCAAGACGGAAAGGATCCCAAGCTGCGTTCTCTGTTGGATCCCAAGCCATGTCGGCATCGTGGGGAACGAGACGGCGGATGCTGCTGCGAAGCGAGCAGCTCAAGCCCCCTACTTACGATCTATGCCGCTCCCCGCGAAGGAATATGACCGTTCTATTGCAACCTTTATTTTTAAGAAATGGCAGTCTAACTGGGACATAGTGCAGGAAAATAAACTGCGAGCGATCAAGCCATGTCTTGGGGAATGGCCCTCGTCTTACCGTGGGACGAGGCGGGACGAGGTCGTGCTCTGCCGCCTCAGGCTAGGGGCACACCCACCCAACGCACCACTACTTGCTCTGTGGGGAGGACAGGCCAAAAGTGCCCCCGATGCCACGCACCACTGTCAGTACGTCATATTCTGTTATCCTGCCCCCTATTCGCCGATGCTCGAAGACGCCTTCTTGGAATCGTGCAGCCGCTGTCACTCCGTGAACTCCTGGGTGACCATTCACGTGCTGTAACTTCAGGACAACTGTTTCGCTTTCTCTCGAATGTCAAATTTCGAGCGATTTACACACCTCGCTGACATGAACACTACGCTCGGAACCGTGACATGTCGCTTCAACTGATCTTCACTTGCTCTTAATGTTAAGCTGTGTCACTGATGATACTCCCGTTTCACTGTTTCACTGATGTTTGCGTGTGCTTGCTCTTTCGGTTTCACTGTTCCACTGATGTTACTCCCGTTTCACTGTTCCACTGATGTCTGCTTGCGCTTGCTCTTTCTGTTTCACCGTTCCATTTCGCCGTTTCGCTGATGTTGCTTGCGTTTCACTGTTTCGCTGACGATGTTATGGGCTGAATTGCGCGTTGTGGCTTCGGGACAGCTGTTTCGCTTTCTCTCTGATTCAAGGGTTGGAGCGATTTGCACACCTCGTGGACATGTAGCACTGAAGTGATTTGTCTGTCTTTTGAAGTCTCGCATACTGCTGTTCGCATGAATCCTCTTAAGTTGTACGTCTAAAATTGTTATGGGCGCTGTATGACCAACGCAGTCGATGCGCCCGAAAGCCCAAATAACCAACCAATCGCATGCTTCGCCACGACCTAAATGTTTGCCGTTGGGGCAGCATTATGCTTTGAGGCTCTCTCCATGCAGAGTGCGTTGCCGAAATGCCAAGAACGAAAATGTTCAGGTAGGTTCCCTCTTGTGGAGGACCCTGGGTGTCCATGCTTTAGACGTAGTTTAGTTCAAAAGTTGTACCATGAAATTGGTTCAAAGCAGCTAGGCCCGACTTAGCTTAAGGCCTAATGCTCAAACGCTTGCCCATGGTTTGATTTGTAGTCAAATTTGTGTTTCCTGAAAATTATCCATCCGGCCAAAGCGGCAGCGATGACACCGGGTGTGTGAAGGAGAGCCCGCGTATATTCGCAGGTTTTGCGGGCAGGTTGCGCAGGTTCAGCCGCTGTCTAACCGCTGACGATGTCAATGGGTGGCTAGGGAAGGACCTGGGCCGTTTCAAACTTCAGCCATTGTTCGAGAACGGAAAAGATAAAAATGCATTGTCCTTTTGTTAGCACTTGCTGCCCTGTCGTACGATGCTACGGCTCTATATATGGTAGTATTGTTCACCTGGTGCCTTCAATGAATACTTGTACTCCAGCTGCATCTGCAACATTCGCGGTCAACACGAAGACGTCCGAGCCGCCAAAGATAGGACCTTAACACGAGGCTCTCTCTGATTATTCAAAGTTACATTAACCACTGCAACTGCATCCTGCCCTGCGGACCTATGGAAGTAACAAGGACAAACTATGGAAGTAACAAGGACTCGTGATAGTTTCCAGAACCGTAAGTTGGTACCCGCCACTCAATCAAGCTAAAAGTGTCTTGCCAGTGATTTAATCGGAACTTCGTAGTCCCGGCAGAAAGCAATTGAACTGCAATTTGCACGTTTGAAAATATATCAAAAGCATAAATAGCTACGCGATGTATGGCTACGTATATAGTACATACCTTCTTCATTGTGATTGAGCTGGAATTAACACCTTGGTCTTCGCTGCTTTTCAGGATCCCTGGCTGTCTGTGGCATATATCGATGACACATGCCATTGTTCTTCCGATGCCCCTGGTCTAGGAATCCTAGCATTGGTGACACATGGTCTGGAAAGCCGCAGCACGCCTAATCCGAGGATTCCTTGAACGCCTCCATTGTGAGAAACGGCCTCACAGCCGGTATCTTCACGGAGAGACTTGAGTAAGAAACGCCATATGACACTGCATATGTATGCACATGCAACATAAATCTGAGACCAATGCTGTGCTGGACAAACTCGACCAACAACAACTACAACAACAGCAAGAACAACAACTGACGAACGACGACCGATTCAACGTTTGACAAACTCAACCAACAATGTACAACAACAACAACAACAACAACAACAACGACGGGTGAGGGTCGTCGCCGCCATGCCGAAGCAGCGGACAAGGCGGACGCACACTTATCGGCGGTACATTGATTACGGTGGACAGTGTTGGTCTGGTTTAACGTGGACTGGCTCCGGCTTGGAATGGTCCCCATATCAATGGATGGCGATTCATGGTGCCGACCGATATTGGTCTCCATGTCAATGGATGGCGATTCATGGTGCCGACCGATATTGGTCTCCATGTCAATGGATGGCGATTCATGGTGCCCACCGATATTGGTCTCCATATCAATGGATGGCGATTCATGGTGCCGACCGATATTGGTCTCCATGTCAATGGATGGCGATTCATGATGCCGACCGATATTGGTCTCCATGTCAATGGATGGCGATTCATGGTGCCGACCGATATTGGTCTCCATGTCAATGGATGGCGATTCATGGTGCCGATCGATATTGGTCTCCATATCAATGGATGATGTTCCGTAGTTGCGACTGAGATTGATCCCCGTGGTATCGGCTGTCGCTTCAGCATTCCGGCTGAGATTGTTCCTGACGGTATTGGGTAACGTTTCAAGGTTCCGTCCGAGATTGGCATGCGTAACCATGTCAATGGATGAGGCCTCAGCATTCCGGCTGATATTGGATTGGTCCCTTTGGCATTAGATGATGCTGCAAGACTCCGGCAGATATTGACATAGAGAACCATGTCAATGGATAATGTTTCAGCATGCCCGCTGAGATTGGTCTTCATGGCACTGGATGACGTTTCGAGGTTCCAGCCGCGACTGATATGGAAGCAACGCCAATGTATGACTTCTCAGCATTCCGGCACAGACATTGTTTCCCATGACAATGAGTGGTCCTTTCAGTTTCCGGCCGTTATTGTTCCCCGTGACAATGGATGACGTTTCCGCGTTCCGGTTGGTATAACGAGCCACTCGTCGAAGTATCAGATCGCTACTGGTTGGGCTGGCTGGACTGCATTGGCGGTGCAGAAGGTGACGGATGGCCGCCTCGTCCTTTTGACCCACCAGCGAGTCAAAATTGGAATTGCCATGCTCGTTGTTCGCGGATATTTGTCGCACTTTAAATGCCTTTCGATCTAACGGAAACCACGACGTTAGTTAGTTATTTGGGCTTTGGGGCGCATCGACCAGGGTGGAAACCACGACGAACAGCTACTGATTGCCCTCCTAGCATAGATACAGATATCACCAGTTTTGAGCCAGTCCAAGCAGTCACAGTTCCATTGATACATTTACCCCGGTTGGTAGCTGTCTTGTGCGCAGCATTCATACATTTACACGTGTTAGTAGCCTTCCGGTGTAAACTGTTGATACATTTACCCTGGTGAGTAGTAGGCTGGGTCATGGGTGGGTCGATGTTAAGTTTTCAAAAACGGCTAGTGAAATTATCATGACAAATAGCATTCTGAGTTCACATGATTTTTTTCTGATTTTTAAATCAATTCTAGGGGTGGCCCCCTCCCGTTTTTAAGGACCATGTTTGCCAAAATTAACACCAAATTACAATTTTGTGCATGATGGAACTTATCTAGGTGATTCAAACTGATATCATGGGTAGTATCGTGTGCCTTTTATCATACGTGCGAGTTTCTTAGTCCTGTCGCTTGTGGTTGTAGAGATATTCGTGTTATTAAGTCGAGTTTTGACATCGCCATCTGTTGAGAGGGAGTAGAACTATGAGTGATAACATCCGTTCCCGACGGTTTAATCGAGCGCAAATGTGGGCAAACGACGAAAGGTAACATCACCTTCAAGCATGCTTCCCATGTCTAACTGACACCTAGAGGCATCACCAGGAAACGCGAGTAGGGGGTGGATGGGGTGGACTTCAATCGTCCCCGGCGACCGGCCCAGCTTGCATACCTACTTCCGCTACATCGACGTTCTCTATATATTCATGGAAAAATCAAGTGGATCAGCCCCCCCGTCTAGTTGCGAAGCTTACGGCTGGAGCCCCCTATGCCAATCCCTGATGACACCCCGTCACTATTAAACGTTTTACCTTCCAAGTTCCACCAGACGTTTCAGGTGTCGGCGCTGCAGGTAGTCCGATCAACGTTGTTACCAGTTCACATTGAAAACGCTGGTGACGCACATCCGTCTTTCTCGTTAGAATGGCTTTGGTATGGGCTGTGGCCTGTGAAATCGAACTTCAGCTAAAGCCGCACAATGACTATCACTAACAGGAAACGACATTTTCCAAGTCAAACATGATTTATTCTTTCGCAAACAGACTAGCGAACTTCGGATCACCAACACAAGTACACACCTGCACATAACTTGCTTTCATCCATTCCAGCCATCCTATCTGGTCATCTACAAAACGTCAAAATCAAAGTCCTGCTTGGACTGAAAGGATGGCACCGCTAGCATATGGCTCATCTTCGCACAGATGAATCCATGCCGCGCAGCATAGCCCACAACGGCCGCAGATGCCTCCGTGACACATTTTACAGCCCTCTCTACCGCCTGGGTGTGCACCGGGTACATCGGTACACGTTCCACCGTTGCGTCCAGGTCTCGCTCACTTGTTGACAGCGTTAGGAGGGGGGGGGGTCAGTTGTGAGCTCCTGATCCTAGTTGATTAGCTCCGTGTACTTTGTTGCCGCAAACCTAATTTTTGGCAGTCCGTACGGTCTTACGTCATCTGCGTCTTCTGTTCTCTTCCACCGGCACTCGATTATGATCCTGACCGCCTGCTCTCTGATCGTCACATCGCTGTCGCATAGCATGGCCAGCAGCAGTGATTCAGGGTGGGCCCAGTAGGCGTTTCTCTGAATGACCGGCTGGATTACCTTTTGCACGCGTTCCGGGAGATGTCTGAGCAGTTCTACACTGCGGCAGAACCGGTGTGATTTTATATAAAACCACATCGGGGCATAGTGATTCACGACAAAATGTACCAGGACTTCAAGATTGTTATCTGGTTTGGTCGTCGAAACGTACACGCGCAAAATACGGGCAGCGAAAGTAAGCCACCTGGCCATATTCAGGGGACCGATCTTTCTGGTCGCTAACTCCCTCGGGATGCACCAACCCTGAACGGCGATAGCCAGCTGATGCAAAATAAGCTGATCGGTGCTGAGGTCTTTCATGATTTCCTCGGGTAGATATTCGACCTGACCCGGCACAGGCTCATACGCTGTGACTGGCCTTTGTTCCAAGTCACCTGCCAGTTGCGTACCGATCGGTCCACTGAATGACCGTGGACCCGTTGTACCGCCGTCTAACTCATTGAAAATTGCTCGGAAATTTAGTTCCTTTCGTGCAACTGGCATATGAACCAATGGACGGCTTTCCCCTCAAATAATTCAAACATACGGCACACTCCACCATGCCGCCCAGTATTCACGGCCGTTCTGTCTGCCCCGATTACAACTCCACCACCATATTCGGCAGCGACGGCATGGATCTCTCTAAAGATATCACACACCTTTCCTGACGCTGGGGTGAAGTGAGTTAAATACCCGCTGCCGGGCTCGGCCACAACAACAATGTGCTCTTCCTGCGGTTTTGTTTTTGATGGTTCGATCATTACATACGACATATCCTTTCGACCGTCAGAATACAACCCTGTAACACCTGTATCAAACGCTCTAGATTTCCTCTTTTCTGAGCACGACATATCCACTACCTCGGATATTCAATAAATGCCCTGCAGTGAGTGCAGAGCGCCCGACCCACCACACGGCCGCGGACGTGTCGACTGCGATATGCCCCCGAGCGACCTACCCGGCGATCACATTACGTGATCCGTGTAGCTGACGTCATACTAGCCCTAGGGACGGGGGCGTCTCTGATTACAATACGCCGTCGGAAGCGGTGCCAGTGCTGCTGTTTCCGAATGTTACGATAATGCCAGATTGTTCAAAATAGTACGGAATCGCTTTCACAAACTGCACAGCGCACAGATGAGTCGACGGTGAACTTTTGTATGGCGTGGTGTATCGCACACAATCGACTGGATTAATTATGGGGAACGTATGTATGGGGAACGGAGGTATCTAGAAGCCTGGAACATGTGATTTCGGAAAGAATATATCTCCTGTAGCCACCTTTTATAATTTCCCCGCATCCGCGCTTCAAGAAAGCGTTGGGAAAGGATGTTTTCATTCATGGTTCTTCTTGCGCTCAATAGATGGCGTTACCAAAACCCGACTTAATAAAATGAATATCTCGACACTCGCATGCGATAGGACCACAAAACTTACACATATGATGAAATGTACCCAGAACTACCCACAACGGAAGTTTGAAGCACATGGAGAAACTCTATCCTCCTTAAAAAGGCGATTTGGTACAAATGTTGGCAAACATGGTGTAACGAAACGAGAGCGGGCCACCCCTAAAATTTAATTTAAAAATCTTCAAAAAATCAATGTGAGTTCGGAATGATATTTGTCACGATAATTTCACTAGCCGTTTTCAGGAACCAAGTGATGACCCACCCTAGTAAGTAGCCTTCATGTGCACATCCTTCATACATTTACCGTTGTTAGTAGCTTTCCTGTGCACACCATGCATACCTTTACACTTGTTAGTAGCTTCCCTGCGTATACCTTGTAATGCATTTATCTTGATTAGTAACTTGCCTGTGCATACCATTCATGCATTTACCCCGTTTAATTGCTTTATTGTGCACATATCTTCCCGAAGTACCGCAGGACGAATTTATCAAGAGACAAAATACGTTGAGCTGGTTTTGAGGATACTTGATATTATCAAAACCAACCCACCAACCACTTCTGGCCTCGCTAGACGTGGAAAATATTTTAAAATTATTAAAACCGTCTACTATCACAGCTATCTTGGGAAAATTTCATGCTTCCACTGAAGACCGTGGACCTGGTTCGCTTGGGCTACAGTTAAGAACTTTATCAAATGTCTTGGAAAACGCCTCGCTGGCCTACGCTATATTTTCGTTATGTCGACAACGTTTTCGCCGAAGTGAGAAACGAAACAGAACTTTGTCATTTCCAAAACGAACTGAAGTCAGAATCCCGACTCGATTATATCACCGAAGCCAACAACTCCAACTGATTTAACTATCGAGATATCGACATCAATTGTACAAACGGCACACATAAGACAAAAGTGCATCGAAAAAAAGCAACATAGTCCGATTCCTCAATGCCATTAGCCAATGAACTGACCGTTACAAGTTAAGGGTCGTCGGAGCATTTGCAAGGTGATCTCTCATATCTCCATGTGTGCAAACTGTATAATGCCACAGCTGTTGAGCCTTCTCCTTTGAAAAAGAGGAAGAACATATATATGTATATATTATATGGTGGTCCAAACATACATGGTAATTTTAAAAATTTCAAGGAAGTGCACTCCACAAGGTTATTTTTATTCCACCATATGTACCTGTATTGTGTGCCAAATTTTGCACGATTTCATGCATATTTAAATGTCGCGCAAAATCTCATCTTTGGTTTCTCTCTTTTGCAGATGGCCTCCTCAGCCCTTTTTTGCCTGTTTTTCTCAACTGCACGGCTTCCAACGCGAGGTGACGTACTTCGCATGTCACAATTCTTTCACCTGAAGCAGAAATTGTCTTTCCCGGAAAGCTTCAAGAAGACCTGTGAAGCCTGCTGCGCCATTTGGACGAGGCCAAGGATCCCTACACTGCGGTTAGATTCCTGTGTGAGGAAGTTGAAGAAGTTGATGCGGGAATACCAGAACCTGAGGAAGAGCCGAAAACGAGGTGACACACAGGCAATGATTTTCCACGCATAACTCGGCGACCTCTTCGACATCGGAGCCAGTGATGCTCTGGCGCAGATGACTGTTGAAGAGGATCGTGTGTTTTACCAGATGCAACTTAAGGACGTCACCTCCTGCAGCATGTCTGGCCCTGATCTCGTGATAGTGGGGAGGGAGAGTCGGAAGCGACTTCGGGAAGAAGAAGAGAAGGCGAGAAGGTCGAAGGCAAAGGCTGAGGCAGCTTCATCCGGTGGCGGCGGCTCAGTTGTCTTCCACGTCCTCCTCCAACCTCGAGTCCGAGGACGACGAAGACTTCACTTCTACTCCCAGTTGCTCAACAGCGTCTGCAGCTCCTCCAAAACGACCGAAGAACATTTTCGCCACCCCTGCTGTCGCATCAGCCCTCGATCGAGTCAACCTTCCGGACCGTGGAGCCGTGTTCGTGGCAGGAACCGTGGCACGGGCCATCGGCCATAATCTGTCAGATCTGACCCTCTCGAGAAGCTCAGTCCGGCGATCTAGGCGACAGGCACGGCTTCAAGCGGACACTCAAGATCGAGAAGACTTCACCCCCAGAAGTCCACTTCTTCTACACTGGGATGCCAAGCTTCTCCCAGACTACACTGGGGATGGTGGAACGGTGGACCGCGTGGCCGTGCTTGTGACTGGCCCGGGCGATTTAGAGAAATTATTGGCCGTGCCGAAGACGGAAAGGGGAACGGTGGAGGCACAAGCAGCGGCATGCATGGCGACTCTTGACGGTTGGTCACTCCGTCCTCATATTGAAGGCCTGGTCTTCGATACGACTGCCTCCAACATGGGTCTCCACACCGTGGAGCTTGTACGCTGATTGAAAAAGGACTCGGGAGGGAACTAGTGTGGATAGCTTGTCGTCATCATATCTTAGAGATCATCCTCTCCAGTGTCTTCAAGGTAGTCTTCGGGCCAACGGGAGGACATGAAACTGGACTCTTGAAGAGGTTCCATATGTTTTAGCCCAAAGTCAACCAACCAAGATGTACGTTGGTGCCACAGGTGAGGTGTTCCGCGACCACAGATTGGAAGAGCAGCGCTTTGACATAGTTTCCTACATCCAGCAGGCTATGAAGGAACAACAAGTGCGAGCAGACTACGCCGAGTTCGTTCTGGAACGAGGCTCTGCGTGGCATACAGGCCCCCGCAACGATTTTGAATTCCTCCAAACCCTTCGAGCATACCCAGACAAAGAGGTCGCAGATTCTGCCATCACCGCCTTTGCACGC
Organism: Imbricaverruca yamaguchii; assembly: GCA_034440575.1. Lineage (NCBI taxonomy): Eukaryota > Metazoa > Arthropoda > Thecostraca > Neoverrucidae > Imbricaverruca > Imbricaverruca yamaguchii. The sequence continues at coordinate 1,184,599 of JAOTOL010001605.1, forward strand.
CATCTCTGGTATCTGGCAGAGCACCTGGTTGGACTGGTGTTTGGACTGGTCCTGGTCTTCGACAAGGAGGTGGACGTGGTGACGAAGCGCAAGATGGTGACCAACCTTGAGCGGGAGAAGAAGTCAGGGTGCCACTTGCGCTTGCAAGGAGTCCCAGAGATCGGAGTTGGCTGGAGGAGTTCGTGACCAAGAGGACGCTGAAAGTGTTCAACGTCATTGCTGAGCAGAAGAAGGAGAATGCAAAGTCGTCCTTCTTGAAGGAAGACCCCGGAAAGTGGGAGACGAATACAGCGTTCCTGGAGATGAAGAAGTCTGCGGGTTCTTTGCATGTTGTTAACGATCCAGCAGAAAGAGTTGTTTCTCTTATCCACACCTTCAACACATCGCTGATCAAGGACGAAGAGCAGAAGCAATACCGACTCCGCTTCGTGGCTAATCACCGTCGCCGCCTCCCTGCTCCGACCAAGGGGGCCTGATGAAAGAGGGTGGCTGCTGAATTGTAGAGGGACAGGTTGAAGTCCCACCTCATTTCGTGATTCAAGTTGGCACAATGAAGCATTATTATTTATTAAGGTTATTTTGTTTTCATAGAAAATAGGAGCTATGCTATGCGAAAGAAGAACAAAAATTAACATCCTTCCAGTTTCTCTGCTGTCGGAAAAAGACACCTCTTTGCGCGACCCCTAAAATTAAACGGAATTTCCTGAAAAATGGTCTGAATATTATTTATCAACAGTGTAACAAAATAAAACTTGTGGAGCTAACAGTTATTCAACTTTCCTTATTTGAACCAGGCTTAATATATATATATATATATATATATATATATATATATATATATATATATATATATATATATATATATATATATATATATATATATATATATATATATATATATATATATATACGTACTTTCACAACACGCTCACGTGAAGAATCACCTGCTGATGAGATTCGATCAAGAACGTGAGGTACACAATTTCTAATAACACAGCTACGGAATTCCCTGACCGCATTAATTTTGCCACGACTTAATATATTCCTCTCATCACAACCACCAAAGCCTCGCACGGTCTACCGATACATCACCGTACCGCATGCTATCGAAATTATCTTTCACTGAAAGCCATGAAATAAACGTGCCCGATAACATTTTAAAAGTTGAATCATACGCCATGGCAAAAAGAGTGGAAATGCTCGGCTTTATGCAACATCGCTTCCACCGGAAACTGCTCAAACCCTGCAGCTCCACCGATCAACAGCATCCGGGACGCAGCGTTCGTTCCACCGTTCCTACTTTCACACGCTCATGGCATCAGTGCCCAATAGCATCCAGGTCACCGACATCCAACCGTGTGAAATCTCACCTCGGCATGCATCTCCGGTGGCGTACATGTGGGGCGTGCCAACACACATCCTTCTTGGTTGGTTATTGGTTTTACGACACAGCGACCGTTAAGTCATGTAGCCTCGCCAATCTCTCACGCCGATTGGTCGCGGGCGAAGAGTAGCGACAGGTGATACTCGAGCAACCTTTCGACCTTAGCAACCTTAGCGACAACCTTTCGACTGTGAGACGAACACACATCGTTCAGCGTGGCTGCAAAATACCCTGCGGCCTGCACCATGCATACGAAGCATACCAGAGGCGGTAACTACGAACGCCGGGAACAGGCCAAGTCGCAGCCAGAAAACCATGCTGTGCTCCCTAAGGTAGGTAAGCTTATTCGTGGGGGCTCCTTTATGTGAAGACAGGTTGTTTCGCCACAGATGGGTGTTCAGATCCGCAAAGGGTGTCCCCATACTCGTCATTTATCCATATATTATCCATATATCTCACCCATATAGAACACCAACTGATGGTCCAGTACATGCAGCAGGTAACCGTTACGCACTTGCATTATACTTGTCGTTCTCGGTCGAACAGAACCAAGTTACCATTTCCAGAAGCAACACTAAAAATGATAATTCGCACAGGAATGAGATACATACAGAGTACAATATTGCTGCCCATGCTGCAAATAATGTAGCCGACAAACGCCTGCATTGGTCTGGAGCTTTATTGCGACAATTAGCTGGTTCTTCCCTGGTGTAGATTCATTTCCTGTACTTGAAACAATGGGCGAGGAAATCATGAACACGCACACACACACACACACACACACACACACACACACACACAACCCCCCCCCCCACACACACACCCCCCCCACACACACACACACACACACACACACACACACACACACACACACACACACACACACACACACACACACACACGCACACACACACATCGTATTGGTTCATGCGATACCAGAAGTGAGGTAGGTGTAGACTTTTCAATTTGTACGCTATCATACTGTCAAATGATTCTTTAAAAATAGCATACACATGCACTTTGAACAGGTTAATCACGCAACGTAGCTAATCAACCACCGGGACACCCATGGACATGCCCTGATTTGTCAGCACTAGACCTTAATATTTCAAGCTAATCTTATAGGGCAGATTTAATTAGTCTGTCGCGTAAAAAGAAGCTGACTAGCTCTAGACCGGTTTTTACGTTATATTTCCACCATTATTATGACCTCTTTGCTCTTGGGGTATGCGGACGCATCAACTACATAGGTTAAACAGCGCCCAAAACTTCAGTCGAACCAGGTGTGAACGTATCGACGTCAAGCGAATGAGATGCATTGCAAGCAAATGAATGGGTCACAACATGCTATGGCATTTCATGGTGAGGTGATTTTGCTATGTCAGAAAATATTTGGTGTCCTTAGACATAAAAGATCAGTGCAACTATGAACCACAAGGGCCCTTCTTGGTTGCACTCTCGACACTTAACCAGTTGCCCAATAAATCCGTCGATCAGCCCTGCCTGGAATACTGAAAAGCAAGCCCTCTATTCTTATAATTATTGTACATGCTGTTTTTAAACATGTTCAACATGCTGCTACTGACAATGGTTCCTGGCAGCTGGTTCCAGTGTTCTGTTGCCCTGTTGGTGAAGAAAGACTGTCTTAACCTTGTCCTGCTGTGGTTAACTTTAATTTTGAATTGATGACCTCCAATTGCATCATTGCTGTTAAATTCAAACATTTCTCTGGGATATCCCTTCTCCAGACCATGGACAATTTTATACACCTTGATGAGATATCCTTTCAGCCTTATATATATATGTGAAAACGTATTCAATTTCTTCAATCTTTCATCACATGCCAGGTTGTTTATGCCATTAACCATTTTTGTAGCCTCTTTTGCATTCTCTCTTTAAAAGCCAACATTTTTTATGTAACTAGGAGACCAAGCATGGACGCAGTATTCCAAATGTGGTCTGACATATGCACAGTAAAGCTTCCTGATGACTTCCTCACTTCTGAATGATACATTCCTATTTATTGCCCCAAGCATTCGCAGTGCCTTCTTCCTAGCTTCTTTGGTCTGTTCTGATGCCCCCAATTGTGTGTTCGGAATAACACCTAAGCCATTCTCCTGTTGAGTCACCGATAGCTACTTGGCCACCCATCAAGTATGGGGCCTTCATATTCTGCCTACCCACATGCATGATTTTGCACTTATCAAAAGTAAATTTCATTTGTCATTCTTCGGACCACTTCACAAGTTCGTCTAAGTCTTTCTGCAGCGAGATATGCTCATTGTGTCCTGTTATTGTCCTAAAGACCTTCAGATCATCCGATAATTTCCAAACCTCACTGCTTAGGCCACTTTCGATGCTATTTACACATATAATGAACAGTGGTGGCCCCAGTACTGATCCCTGGGGGACTCCAATAAGACAATTTTGCCATGATGACTTTGCATCATTTAGCATCACTTTTTGCTGTCTATCTGAAAGCCACAGCTCTATCCATTTTAGGATGCTACCTGCAATACCATGGACCTGAAGCTGCATCATTAACCGTTCATGGCGTACCTTGTCAAAGGCCTTACTAAAGTCAAGATATGCGACATGCCACCTCATACCACCTTTTATTGGTTAAAGTACACCACGTCAAATCCAACTGCAGAAAGGAACGGAAAGAGTTCAACAACATAATGTGAACCGTCGCCCAGCAGTTCCACCAGGGTAGGCGATGAGGTTCCAAACAAGCGGCGACATTCAGTTTCAAACTGACGACATGCGATGAGAATAGGGCCACAATTATCGCCCAACAACAGCTGGTTCTTCCAAAGAAGGAAAATTAATTAATTTTTAAACGCAACACTATATCAGCACACAAATGTGAGGTAGGAAGTGTCGGCAGTGCTGTAAAAACAGCGAAAATCGATTTAAAGAGCGGCAACCAGCCATGGTTTATAAAACGCAGTAAAACTATTTTGTTTGCAGCACTTCCCATCCAGAGCGCAGACGTCATCGCAGGTGTTGCAGCAGTAGCTACGGATGGCGCACGAATAGTCATAAAGAGAGCGCTGCAGTCGCTATAGATGACTTTTGAAGCGTAATCGACGGTGACATAATCGTCCAGGGAACATCGATCGTCGCGGACACCCAACTAGCTCTCACACAGAAGCAATAACAATCGCTGCATAATGTCAGCTGTCTAAAAACAAGTGAAACGTTCTTAATTCCGGCTGCAGCCGTCGCTATAGATGACGCCACTAGTGCTGTTCGGCGCTCTAGATGGCGCCACTTTCGCTGTTCGGCGGTCTAGATGGTGCCACTTTCGCTGTTCGGCGGTCTAGATGGTGCCACCTTCGCTGTTCGGCTGTCTAGATGGCGCCACCTGTCCCGGATGAAGTCGAGAGCGGCCACAGTGCTTTCGACTTCATCCGGGAGTCGAGAGCGTACACACCCGGTACGTTCTTTTCACAGCAGCCAATTCCCCATGACGTCACACCTGCTAGGACGTGCACGCCCTCACACGGGACAGGTGCGTGGTCCACGACCGTCGCCCTGAGGGAGTTGCAGTCATGAGGAAGTCTTTCGGGCTGGCAATGACATTCTAGCTCCAAATCTAGCTCTCAGCATTACTCACAATAATTGCTAACCCTTAGGGACTCTCTTTAGGCCTCAGGGGACCCTACTCGTCTCATAGAGGCCCCCTGCAAGCATCTTTGATTTCCCAGTCCAGTCCTCTCTGGCGCTCAGTGCCTAATTTCAATCGTCAGGGACATGGGTGTAGCCACGGATTTGAAATTGGGGAGGGACAAATCAGGATCGCGGAAAATTTGGGCGGGATGGACAGGTAAGCCGCCTCCCGACTAAAAGAAAAACATCCTCCGATTTAGGCCACTTCATTTTCAAGGTCTGATTGTCAGATTTACCGCCGTTAATTATAATATTTTGGGGAGAAAAAGTGTCGCCAAAATTAGTAAGCTTCTCTGCTTATCACTGTTTAGTTTGTTTATTGGGTGGTTCACGACACACTTTATGCACATTCACGGCTAATGGCGCCGCCCGCACTGTTTCGCCGGTGGGCCGCGGGATTGGGAAATGTCCTGAGTGGCGCTAGTGTCGAACCCGGGACCTTTGGTACCCATAGCCCGACACCTTAACCACTCGGCTATCTCCGCCCCTTATCACTGTTTAGAACATCCAGCTTTTTGTCGTATATACTGGGCTCGACTTCACAATCATCGTAGAGCAATGCTGTAATTACGTTAAACGTTGCCCCCTTGTGCAAGGAAAGCAGAAAGTATTGGACGATTGTTTTCTTGTAGTAAATATTAACTTACACGAACCTTTCCCATGCTTTCTTGTGTTACAGGAACACATTTCGATGCAATAATAACCAGGGGCGGATACAGCCGGTGGCACTGGAAGCATGTGCCCCGCACATGGAAGGTGGCATCCTTCAGGCTAAGAAAAGGTGCCCCTTCGAGAAGATTCGAGTGTACTCTATCAATTTGTATCATTTTCCCCTCTAAGAGAAAAAGGCTCCCCTTGGAAAAAAAAGGCGCCACTCTGGGAAGGCCCAAGTACAACGTCCTGGAATATTTCAGCCAGAGGCGCCCCTCCGGGTACTTTCGTGGTGGCTCCCCTCCAGATAAGTGCTCCCAATGGCAATTATTAGATCCACTCCTGATTACAACATTGCTCCGTCTCGGCTATGCACACCCGCTGGTTATAAAATCGTGCACATCTACGTGTTGGATTCTCTTGCACATCTCCTCGGAGGGGCACCTTTGGCTGAAAAAAATTCGCTGATTGAGGAAGTGCTGGTGGCATTGGGGCTTCGTCTGAAAGGTTTCCCGTGAAAAAGGCTTTGGCTGAAGCATTCGTTGATCCGGGTGGGTGGTGCGGGTGCAGACCTTCCTGAACGGGTACCATTACCGACCGGTAGGGTGCGACCTGAACGGGTACCCCTAGTGCCCCCTACATTCGCCACTGGCTGTAGCGGTTCTGGTCATGCATGTGCGTTCTGGTAGCTTAGGTCATGCATATTTCTCTGTTCGACTGAAGCCGTAATAAGTCAGTACTTGAGTGACTTGGAGCACTTCGAATGCCTCAATATCAAAGCTGGACAAAATATTTTCTTCAAATTTCTCGTAATGTGACAATACAGACAAATCGTACCAGCAGGCAAATACAAAAACAAAGCAGCCAACATAGTCCAGGCAAAGCACACCCGTTGTATACATGCCCATCACACGCAGACAGTCGGTCAAGCTAACGAAGCAAAAACTAGGCTTCTCTAATGCCGTTTTTCTTTCAATGTCTATTGGAATAGCTGGTGCGCCAATTAGACCCAGTCTTCTTGGGGTTAAAGAGTCACGAGTTTGAGTCCTTTCACTGTCCATTAGACTGTTCCACTGGGTTGCACAGTGCGCACAACAATGAGCATTAGAGGTTGCTATCTACAGCAATCTTTTTTTGCGCTTGAGAAGCCAACCTTGCAACATGTCACAAATCTATACTGCACGATGGCCCACAATAGGTGTTTAATAGACACAAAAGTACGAAAGGGCATGCAAGATAAAATAAATATTTCAACTGGAAAATTCATGGAAAGTAGCATGGCTACATTGACATCTGACATATGTCATAATGGCACGAATCAATAAAGCGAACCAAGGATAGTCCGCAAAGCAAGTATAAATATACAGAGTTTATTGCCTGCACCTGCTAGATGCGCTATAATATGCTAAGAGAAAGAAAAACCTCCGAACTAAATTTGACATTTCCTGTCCTAACGTTAGCAACCACGAAAGAACACGTCACACAATGACCCTGCATTGAGTGCCCAAGGGGTAACGCATACAAGGTCCATCTATCTTTCTATCTGGCTCTCGATGCGCCCCAAAACCCTAATAACTAACTAACTGTCTCTCGGTTGTTGCCTCTTTGTCTGTCTTTGTCTCCCCTCACTTTCTCTTTATCTTCGAGAATTTTCTCTTTATTCTTTTCTCATTTTCTCTTTATTCTTCTATTTCGCTTTTTCTCCCCCTCTATCTTTCCCTCCCTTTCCATCCGTCCCTCCTTCACCCCCCTCGGTCGGCCGTGTCGCGTCGTCGTGCCATCGTGGCGTTGTATCGTTGTATCGTGTCACTGTATCGTTGTATCGTGTCACTGTATCGTTGTATCGTGTCACTGCGTCGTTGTGTTGTGTCGTGTCGAGTCTTGTCATAACGTGTCTTATCGTGTGGTGTCATATCGTGTCGTACTACGTCGTGTCATATCGTGTCGTACTACGTCGTGTCATATCGTGTCGTACTACGTCGTGTCACATCGTGTCGTACTACGTCGTGTCGTGTCATGTCGTGTCATGTCGTGTCGTGTCGTGTCGTGTCGGTCAGCTGGTCGGTTGGACGTGCTGGTCATGCCGGTCGGTTGCTCATTCTGGCTCTTTCGAGAAAGCAAAGTTTGTCCTAGAGGAGATCTTGCATCGCAACTGAGCTCATTCTATGTCCTGTAATGTGCAGGCATATTTACTAAACTTTAGGTTATGTCTTGGTTGTAGTCAGTTATTGGAGTTTAAGGGCGCATCGACTGAGTCGGCCATGCAGCGCCCATTCTTGGTTGTACACAACAATGATGCAACTGGTGGTGATGCTTGTTTACTTACCTTGTGTCGGCGGTAGGTGTAGCCGACTTTATTTTCTTTTAGGGTGTCGCCGCGAAGACCCTGTACTGGCTCTTCAGTGAAGGTGGCAGGGGCGGGGATGGCCGAGTGGTTAAGGTGTCGGGCTATGGGTACCAAAGGTCCCGGGTTCGACTCTAGCGCCACTCAGGACATTTCCCAATCCCGCGGCCCACCGGCGAAACAGTGTGGGCGGCGCCATTAGCCGTGAATGTGCATAAAGTGTGTCGTGAACCAACCAATAAACAAACAGTGAAGGTGGCAAAATGTTCGTGGGTTGCCACTCACTGTGGGCATGCATCTGGAACCAGGCCCCGGCACTGATCGTCATGGTCGGGGATCAGGAGATCGCCACTTGCGACGACGAGAAGTTCCTGAGCAGATTATCTTTCTGTGTTTTACCTAAGGCCCGTAGCGAGCCGTTGAAATCTTCTTGGCGAAGTTCGTTCTGGTCATCTGCGCAAGGCTGGGATAGGTGACCACCAATGTTATGAACAGCATTTACGCCCAGGGACTGAAGTGGTATCGGAGCAATTTAAACGTCGCGAAGAAACCAATGCTGTTTGCACTTTTCGCGGGTGTTGCTTAGGTTTTGCGCATCACCAAAGTGTGAACGCATGATGTGTGGTTTTCTGCCGAGTACGTATAAGCTACCGAGGAGTGCTGGCGCGTTATGTTGCGTTTATTTTCTTAGTTTGTTCAACAGCGTAGCTGTTTGTCTTCATGGATTAAATCAATCTTGATGCTTCACTTCTGCACCAAGTACGCCAGTAGTCCACCAGCTGCTTAAAGCTGTACTTGATGTGCATTATTTCTACTGGATGCTATACCTGTGCACGTGATGCCTCAACTATGACTATCCGAGTGAGTGAGCATCATTTTATGGGAAGCGCTGTGCTGTATGCTCCGCGTCGGATCATCGCGATACATTGACGCTTGCGAGGCACGTCATGGGCGGGTATCAATGGCGCTACAGCGCACAGTGGGGCAGCTGGGCTACAGAGGCCAAAAACTGTTTTAAATTGTTCAATTTATTGACTTGAAACTATTGTAATCGGGAAAACAATTGTCAAGAAGCTGTATTACCATAGGAATCCATAACCTGTCTGGATTATTAGCACCTAAACAAGTGCTGGAACAAGACACATGCAGTACGCCGTTCAATGACGTCACGGCTACACGCGATGTGGTGCGCTTTCTAATGCATGTGAAACATTGATCCTGGCAACAAAGCCGAATTATATGTGAATTGCCGTGAAGGCTAATCTGTGTAGAGCACGGTGAAAATTGCAATTGTCCTTTTACTAGCCCTGGACGGGTGTGACAGTCATTATTTTCCATCGCTGCATAATCCAGTATTTCTATGCATAGCTCGAACTTCGCAAGTCCCGCAAAAAAAACGCACCATCAGTCCCCACTAGCAAATGTAATCAGTGATAGGCCCAATGATATACTTCAAATCGGTGAAAGAATTAGGTGGTACACTGAGGTACAACCGGAGATATATACATTTGAATGTCACTGGGCACTGACCCGTCCACGCCTAATTAGCGACTGGACGGCGCGCGCCGCGAGTCGGGGAAATATAAGATAAGCGGACGGCGCGAGAGTATAGCGGGGGAGGGGAGGTGCTGGGCAACAGATAAGCACAGTGCATGAGCGGGTATCTCCCCATGGCAGAAAGTGCCGTCAAAACAGGGGAGCGACAGTGGTGGGTTGTGTGTGCTATGTCAGCGGGCAGCTGGGCAGTGATATCTGCGAGACCGAGCTGAACAGTGCGGATTTCGAGCGCAGCCCTGTGAACATATTTAGAGAGCAGAACATTTTTAGCCGGTGTTAATCATGCCAGTTCTATTAGGTAAGAGGACATTCTTAGATTCAGTAGTTGAAGCCGGACTGTTGTCTCGGAAAGTACAAAACAGCAAGCAACGTGCTGTCGAACTGGGCATCGCTCTTGCACAAGTGGAGAACGAGAAATTGACAGAGCAGTGTAGAGACGAGCTGGGCGAGAAACTTTCTGCGTTTTTCAAGACAATTCAGAAACAGTGGATAAAGTGCGGTCGCCGCAAGCATTTTCTGCTTAAAAAATTCGAAGCATCCTACGAAGGGGATATTGTAATTAGCAAAAAGCAGAGTGGTCCCGGTCGCCCGAAGGCACCGTTCTCTGATCTCAGCGTGCGATCGAAACGACGAGCTTCTCGTACACTGTCCAGGAGTCACGTCACCGAGGAGCTCGTACAAGCCGCATCTCAGAGCGCCCCGGAGGAAAGCACTCAGGACCTGGCGTGTGTCTTGAAGGAGGCAATTGCGTCTCCCAAAAGGCCAATGAAGATCCGGAAAACGCTGCGTGAAGCTGCTTGCTGTCCGACCCCGGAATGCGCTGGTGCTGACAAAGCATTAGCTCTAAGTGTGGCATGCGACCTGACAAAGGATGGGTAACAGAAAATGAGGGACACCACCAAAGATTTAGCGAAGACGCCCATATTTCCATCATACAAGAATGTGGGCGCAGCAAAAGAGCGGTGTTATCCCGAGTCATCCAGCACCACGTTTACGGATACCGAAGCCTTCGTCACACTACAGGCAATGCTGGACCACACGACTGCACGCCTGGTAGAGCCTAATAATAGAGGCTAAAACCAAACATGGATTCGCCTCATGACCAGCCAGGACCAAGCAACCCTCCCCCATTTCTTGCGTTCTCGAGCTGAAATGGGGGCTTGATGGCGCCACTTCGCAGTCAGTGTACAGACAGGCTCTCCGTACAGAAGACCAGGGGACCGCGGAGGAGAGCTTGTTTTGCACCACACTGGTGCCTCTACGTATGCGAGCAGGCCATGCTGTTTTGTGGGTCAACGGTAAACCGTCCTCCACGAGACTGTGCCGACCACTCGCCATTCGCTATGCGAAAGAGACAGCCGATCTTTCACGACAAGAGCAGATGCGGATTGAAGAAGAAATTCGTCTCCTGCAGCCCACAAAGCTGTACACACCCGGTGGCGCCAGAGTGGAAGTGAAATACCAACTTCGACTCACGATGGTGGATGGTGATCAGTGCTTTATCAGAAACGGGGTCGGCCACATGTGACATTTGCTCAGCGAAGCCGAGTGGCATGAACGACATTGACGCTGTCTTGCTTCGTCCTGTGCGCACAGATTTGTATGAGTATGGACTATCCACTTTGCACGCGTGGATACGTTTCCTCGAGTGTGTGGTCCACATTGTGCACAAGCTGCCCATACAAGCATGGCGTGCAACTAGCTATGCACAAAAGGAGGCGGTCGACAAGCAGAAGCAAGAGATCAAAAAGCGTTTCCGCAATGAGATGAACCTGATCGTCGATCAGCCGAAGGCTGGTGGGAGTGGGACGACGAACGACGGCAACACGGCGCGACGCGCATTCCACGACCTACCGACGTTCAGCGCAGCGACAGGAGTCAGCGAGGAGCTGTTGCACAGGCTTGCGGTCATTCTGGCGGCACTCTCTTTAATGTTTTTTTTTGGGTTGTTTCCTTTTCCCCCCCCTCCCTATCCCCCCCTTTCCCGGTATTTGGTCCCGCCCTCGTCCTTTCCCCCCCCCCCCCCTACAGCAACAATCGACACGGGCAAGTTCCGAGCTTACGCTCTGAAGACGGCTCGAATGTTCGTGCAGTGGTACCCATGGTACAACATGCCTGTCAGTGTCCACAAAGTGCTGATACACGGTGCAGAGGTGATCGCGAGCATGGAGCATCCAATTGGCGCATATAGCGAGGAGGCTCAAGAAGCCCGACACAAGCACAACCGTGAGTACCGAGAGCACCATGCGCGCAAAATGAATAGGAAGGCCACGATCACGGACCAGTACCATTACCTGCTTATAACCAGTGACCCGGTCATAAGTGGTACAATCTGGGAAGATATAAACAAGCCAAGACGCCGAAGGAGACAAACTAGTGAGAGGGATCTAGCAGCCCGGTCATCGAGCTCCGGGACGGCACTGATAGTGAAGAAAATAATGAAGACTAGTTCAACAGTAACCACAGTGCATACATGAGGTATACCGCTCTCGCCTAGACAGGGCCCCCACCTAGAACAGGTTTCATTGTCTTTGGCATGTGTTTGAAAACAGTTCAACTTTGTTGGTCTGGTCATGACGTGTCGTGCTGAAAGAGGTGACCATTTATTGTGTATGGCGTGTTACATGATCTCAGAAGCCATTTGTAACGTATTTGCCTTCTCACAAAGGGTAATACATTCCCCTATGTAACAATAAGTGTGTACGCGTGAACAAAACGGAGCTTATCTCGTGATGACGATCATTAGCATTTCCCAGCGCGCGGTCACAAACAGGCCCGGTCCAAGGTAAAAAATTGGCGTTTTGCCCAAAGTTTTGAGACGTTTGGAGAAGAGCTAAATACTGATATGGAGAATAAAAGGCATTAGAACGATTGAATGGACGATTCTGCATTAATTTATTCTAAAAAATAAATCTCAGAGCTCAAGGTTACACTCAGTATTAGGACTTATAGGACTCATTATTAGGACCCGGTTCGGCCGCTAGGGCAAGATATATCTATGTGGGGAGAACATTTTGTCCCTCCTGACCAAAGTATGTGATATATCGGCTTGAAACTTGGTACACAACTGTAAGACAGATCGACAAATAAAATTTCGATTTTACACCCCCACATCTCAGATTTTGATGAAAATGAGTCTATAGGGTTATCAGCAGCCCTAAACACGCCTGTGACATTTTCAGGTCTCTCCGACTTCCGGTTTTCGAGCTACAGCCTGCGACATTTTTACATTCGATGCATACATGGCTTTGTTTGGCAGGATTTTTCCCTGCTACATTGAATGATAAGTAGGTGAGTTTGTACATCAAAATGATTGAAATCCCATGCAGAATGAACGTTTATCACTGTCGAAACCATAGCAATTAAATATATGTCAAATATAACACTTTAAAAAATGCCAAGTTCTCTTGAGCAATTGTCCCCTTCGATATTGTGATTTTGGATATTTTTTAATGAAAGAGCGTTGATTATTACCTATATTTCATCAATAAAAAAGTGGTTATCGGCTTATAAATATTTTAAGCTTAATTTCAAACACCAACCGCCCGGCCTCATTTTACCCAATACGGCGTCGTTCAGCAACGGCCGCGGCCAGCTGCTGCCAACGGGGGATAGGGGTGCTGGCGGCTGTCTTCCGCGGCCCCGTGGGATTGAGAGGACACTATGCAGATTATTTATAAACACCAGGCAGGACGTTTTAGCACTTCATTTATTATTCACACAAATAACAAGCCGGAAAGTACATGTACATTTGCGAATGCTAACGAGATGGTACAATGAGCCTTATCAGAGGTACAAAATGCATAACTTAACATTAGCTCACTTCACATTGTAATTCGCACATAAACAAACGGAAATCAGCTGCCGATGTAGGTCACGCTAACCATTCAACCTAAATCCTGTAGCAAATCAGGCCACCATCACCTCTCTTCCTTCACTTATGGCAAGTTCTCGCACAACGACAATGTTTGCCTTCACTGGAGTTACCCTGTGTATTTTTAGAGTCCCTTTGACAGTTTTTGCCATTGACAGTCTATCGCCAAGCTCATGCCGTGTACGACTAACCTCTTCTTTCGCTACAAAGCAGCACTCGGTATGTAAATTACCCTTGTCCTGTAGCACTTTACATAGCTTTTCCGCAGTAAGAATGTGGTCCGAGTGTGTCCGCGAAAGACTGGCGCTAGCTGCAACCCTTTTCAGTGTACCCCCAACACCGTCGCACGAATTTTTCCCATGCGACGTTGCAAAAAATTCCAATCGCACTGGACTCCGAAATCCTCATCATGAAAACTCACATTCACGAAATTAAACTTATTCTTGTACTGGGCAGCTGACCCATCCAAAAAATAATGAATCTTTTTCAAGTTCGGGACTATGCCTTTCACTTTCGGTACAATGTGCTGCAAGAATGTGTGCACAGCGACGGTGTCATGCTTCAGTTCGTTTGATAACACGCAAAAACTGTGGCATTCAATCTTTCCAGCCTCTCGCCAATAAACAACAAATGGATGAACGGTACACTGTGGTGCGTTCCAGTGACATGACTGAATTTCGTCTTGAACTACAAAAGTGTAGTTTTCTGAAAAATATAATATGATCAGTGCTTCATGCTCAGGTAGCTGCTTTTTTATATCGTCGAAATATTTGCTTTGATGCTGACTCGTGAAATGATGCCGAGTAGGTGTCACAATGGCGTCAGACAGTTTGTCAAGAAACTCGTCCATAGGAAGAACAATTTCGTTCAAAGTGCAACGATCCGTGCTTAGCCACTGACTAAATCTGACTTCGTCCACCAAGTCTGAGATTTCCCCTGCCTGCGCATTTAAAGTGTCGATCAAATATGACCTGACACTGTCCTGACCTGGACAGTTTTCACACTTTTGCAGCATACAGGCTTCCCTCCCGACATCACAAACCGCGTGCTTCAACAGGTCCTTGTAGGTAATGTCTTTTAAGCCCAGAGACGCTAACATTGGCTTCACGTTCTGGTGATAGCAACATACACAAACCGAATGAGTGCCGTTGCTTCCCAACAGGACACAGTGTTTGGGGCGGAGGCTGGCGAACTTCGAAAACCCAATGCGCGGGTTGCTACCGTTCTCTTTATGGAGTTGGTAAATTTCCTGCAAATTACCTCAAATCAAACGTTTCTGCTTCTTTACTTTAACCCCATTCTCATCTCTTACCGTCACATAGTCTTTTTTCCAGGACATTTTCTACTCACTTCTGGGCCAGGGGGAGGTGGCAGTCACGTCTCCCATATCATCCTCCCGGGACGCGCGTCTCCTTTGTTGACATCCCACGCTCGGCTCCCCTTCCCCTCCCCTCCCCCGGCAGGCGTATCGCGAGGCAGCGGCAGCGCGCGCGCCGGTCCGGTGAGCGCAGCGCCCGCATTCACCGCATTTGATTCGTCTTTCCAAGTCGATAACCACTTTTTATTTATGTTTCTAGGGTAAAAAACTACGCTCTTTCATATGAAAGTGAGAAAAATACGATATCGGAGGGGAAAAATGTTTTTATTTCTTTTCAATTTTTATTTGGCTAGAGTCGGCAAAAATTACGTAATGAAAGTTTAAATGGTGGCATAGTCATATTCTTCAATGTTTTGTTTTCATTTTGACGTATAAATTTGTTTAGTTTCTGAAAAAAGACTCGAGAAAAATAACACCACAATATAGTCATGTAAGTGCAAAATGTAAAAAGTATATAGTTCATAACTAGAAAACGGTAAACCTAAGAGACTTCAAAATGGCACAGGCGTGTTCAGCGATGCTGATAACCCTATAGAACCATTTTCATCAAAATCTGAGGTGTGAGGGTGCAGGTCACATGTCGATTTGTCGTGGAATGCCCCAGACGTGTAATTACGTAATATATATATATATATATAGCAGTTTTTGTATGCTTGAATTTTTTCCCGAAAATTATAAATGTTTTCTGTCTCAGCCACGAAGACCGCCCAAAATTTGACACACCCTAACTCCGAGACCCCTGACCCTGGGTCAACCATTTTTCACCAGAAGATGTGAAATTGATGTGTCCATCAATGTACGATGTTTTATTCAATTCCAACCATACAAACGGCCTCTACTTAATTTGGGCCACATCTGAAGCGCAGTTGCCCCACTGTGCAGCGGCTTCTTGTGAGCGCGATCGGCGAGTTCGAGGCGCGCTACGAACGAGTTTCATCGGCGCTAGGAAGGGTTGCCGAAGAAACAGCCACGACCATTGTTGTCGGATGGGCTTCGGATCGGATGGGATTCCCACTTATGCAACTGTGTTACCTCTGCCTATGCAAGTACGTCACGGTAGAATCCATTTAAAATCCATTTCATAGAATGCACCGTTCACATAAGCATGTAACCATTACTTACTTACGTGCCCTTGTTGTCGAATCTGTTCGACATCCGCGGAGATTGCTTGTACCACCAGCCGCTTGAAACAAGTATGCTGGTGTCTAGCGATTTTTGGTGAGTGGCTCATAACACCTTCAAAACCCTTCCGTCAGCTAATATAACACCATCCTAATACTGAAGTAACTCCGAATGACCTTAATTCGACATCAAACATGAATCCTGGCGGCGCGTACGGTGTCATGGCAATTCATGGCTCGTACAAATCCTGTCAGCACTCCTCGTTACACTATCTTAATCTTGTCGTGTAGTTACTGATGTTTATATAGTGTTAAGAAACGCGCCATTGCACGTCAACGAGACGGTTGCGAATCCGGCGAGTTTGAGAGCCGGATATTTATAGTGTAAGTTGCGTGCTCAGTGAGCATCTTCAGGAAACAAAGCGCTCGATGTCACGGTGCTTGAGAGTGTGACTGGGTAGCCTGGAGGTTCTTCCAAGTCATGTTCTGCTCTCTGTGTACTTACGTGAACCGGGCTGGAAGGGCTCGACTGTTACGATTTTGAGCCGTAATGCCGTAACACCGTACGACCGTTTGTGTTGCAGAGTTACAATGTGACCGTTTTTACATTGTAATGCTGCAGACAGAGTCAGATGTGCTCCTTTAATTCTGACTTTACTGGTTGCGAGCGACGCCGAAGCTCGAAGCCCGAGTGTACCTCTCGTGCATGTTGTATAGAAGTCCAGCGGTTGGGAGGCTCAGCGGACTTCACTCGACCCGGCCGGCGCGCTTTTACAGCGAGAACTAGGAATGAACATTAAGTGTATATATATATATATATATATATATATATATATATATATATGTGTGTGTGTGTGTGTGTGTGTGTGTGTGTGTGTGCATATATGAATAACGATGATCGACGAATAAATACGACAAATTGTCAGGAGAGGACCTTTATTGTATAGACGTTCCGACCTCCAGGGTCTTCTTCAGTATACAAGTAAAAAACCAGAGAATATCCAAACAACTTCGACTCGAATTATCGGTAAAGGCAAACGATGTTTCACGATCGGCGTTTCGCGGTTGCCGACGTCGCTGCAGGTTTCGCTGCACTTGTCCAGCACCAGTCCAGCAGCACTGGTCCAGGGGCGAGTCAGCAGCACTTGTCCAGCACCAGTCCAGCAGCGCTGGTCCAGCGCCGGACTAGACCGGCAGCTCCTGTCCAGAGCCGCCGGCCAGTCCGGTCCGGCTCAGCCCAGCTGATCGAGGGCGCCCAGCAGCCTACCGTGAGCATCCTGCAGAGACAGGTGGACTTGGCCCAGAGCGGTCTCGTGGTGCGGGACGTTGGACCTGGTGCCCAGTTGGAAGAAGGGGCCGGGGCCTGAAGGGAACCCGGCGGCGACGCCCTGGTCGTCTTGAGCCAGCGTGTTGGAGGCGCCTGTGGGAGGAGACAGACGGTGCCCTGGTCAGATGTGCGTGCTGACGCTTAGGTACGCCAACATCCACCCACGCGCACGCGGACACACACACACACACACACACACACACACACGTACACACACACGCACACCTACACACACACACACACACATGCACACACACGCACAAACACACAGACACACATACACACACACACACACACACACACACACACACACACACACACACACACACACACACACATACACACACACACACACACACACACACACACACACACACACACATACACACACACACACACACACACACCTACACACACATACACACACATACACACACACACACACCTACACACACCTACACACACACACACCACACACACACACCTACACACACATACATACACACACACACACACACACACACACACACGTACACACACACGCACACCTACACACACACACACACACATGCACACACACGCACAAACACACAGACACACATTATTTTGAAGTTGATGTGACTGTGTTGCTTGTGAATATCATTTCATTTTGATTTGTCGGCGCAAGGTGCGGCGTTGGGTTTTGAAGACTGAACCGCATACTTCACTTATATTTTTAGTTCATTTTGATATCGCATACAGCGTCCGCATATTTTTGTGAGTGCATCCTCCTTTGTACAATTTATCCCTCGATACAATCTTCTCGGGGTAGTGAGTAGATTACAAGTTGATCATTGGGAGATGAACTGGAGGTTATTTTGGAACTCTTAGCTTTCGAAAACGTTAAGATTTTGAGGTAGATCCACTCATTGGGCTCCATGCCAACTTCACGGATCCTTCGTGCATGTGGTTGAATGACGAAGCGCCTGCAAGAAGTATTTAATGATCCACCTCTGAAGTAGATACAGCATGTATATCTGGAAGGGGTGCAGGTTTTGCATTGTAAGTCAGGGTAAGTAGAGAGAGTAGATAACACTTGAACCGATAGGCTACGCGTCATCAATAATCACCACAAGCAATAGATCATCACGATTGTTTGTCTGCACTCGCTTCTAGTTTCCCCAGGCAGATGCATGGGAAATAATCAACATTACAACACTGCGCCACCAATACAAAGACCAACGCCTAGGTCCAGATGCCGTTTGGCATGAAGTAGAGAAATTTCGGCCGACGTTTTTATCCAGATACCCGAGAGTTTTAACCTTACTGATTTCTAAAGCAAATTATTGAAGCAACTATTTAGCAATTGCCGAAGGCTGCGCTAAGAGTTTTGGCAGTACAGAAATGCTTCCAGCTAATTCACTTGGTCCGAAAAAAAAATCGCCAAAAATTCAGCAATCAACATGTCTCACCTCGGTCAGCCTGTCATCTGAAATATTCAATTTACTCATTGTATGAGAAGTTGAAGTGATTCATTGTTCCGGTCTGATTACCCATCGAGTGCAGCTGGTCATACCGAATACGCGTCAATATGGTCCTACCGAATATGTGTCAATACGGTCCTACCGAATACACTACGTGTCAATATGGTCGAACCTAATACACTACGTGCCGATATGGTCCAACCGAATACTCTATGTGTCAATATGATCCTACCGAACACAGTACGTGTCGAGATGGCCCTTCCGAATACACTACATGTCGAAATTTAAATCGATCGGTGAACAAAGCCCCAATCGGAGCGCGGGGAGCGGTAGGTGAGCGGCAGAGTTGCAAAACAGCCGTGGCACGAGTACCGGGAAACGGAAGTCACTGCAGTGTGGTGCAATTGTTGTGTATTGCCATTGTCTATTGTTGTATTGTTGTCCTGACTCGTGGCTACTGCAGCGACTCCAAGCTGAGCCTGGAAAACCCGTGGGTTTTCCAGGATCGTGCATGTCCAGGAACATGCACGGGGGCATATTTCCTCGGAGTGGAGCCTTTTTCCACGTGTCTGGCATCCAATGTTGTGATCTGCAACTTTGGCAAGCCCGCCCCATACACGCCCTACGGCATGCACGCTCCATACCTGCTTCACCCACCACTGCTTCACACTCGTCCACTGCTTCTCACACATGGGCGCTGTATAACCACTGCAGTTGATGCGCCCTAAGCCCCTAATAACTAACTAACACTGCTTCTCACACACAACGACCGCTGCGTAATGGACTTTGTGTAAAACATTTAGGGAGATAGGAGAACCGTCAGGACGATATCGGTGAAACCAGACGCGTGTGCGTTCGCATCTGGCATGTGTCCCATTATTCGCTGGGCTGCCATCCCGTCCGTGAACTGCGAGATGTGACGAGACGAGGCCATCGGACAGGAAAGTAGGCTCACCTCACTTTTTCTTAAATTTCATTACCTTATCGAAAAATTCGCATGGTGACCTCGGCGTTACGCTGTTGTATATTCAGAGTACTGATGGCGTACTGTGCCTCGATAAGCGCTACAATGTACTGTTGATTCAGAACATCCAGATTGCAATGCCATTACATTGCAATTACGCCAAGCCAGGTGAAAGCATGCCATTCGTCGTCAACACGTTCAAGAGTCCAAACTCGCTGGTGGGTTCCATTTGTTGCCCTGCACTTCACGTTTCCGGCGGCCGTTTCCAACAAAAGCGTGCTGCCAGCATGCTTGGCTTGGCGTAATTGTAAGAGCGAAGAATGACCTTCAACCACGTGTTGGTGATGTGTGAGATTCGTGGCGATGTGGAGCCATATTGCTGGCAGCACGCCTTTGTTGGAAACGGCCGCTGGAAACGTGGAGTGAAGGGCAACAAATTGAATCCACCAGCGAGTTTTCAATGGTGGACGTATTGACGACAAATGGTATGCTTTCACCCGGCTTGGCGTAATTGTAATGCAATGGCATTGCAATCTAAATATGCTGAATCAACAGTAAATTTTAGCGCTTTTCGAGGTACCGTACGCCATATTTAATCGGAATGTACAACAACGTAACGCAAAGGCCACCAATAAGAATTTTACTATAAGCTAATGAAGTTTAAGAAAAAAGTGATGTGACCCTACTTTTCTCTCAGATAGCCTAGTTTCGTCATATCCAACAGCTCAAGGACGAGATGGCAACCCGCCGAAGAATGGGATACATGGGAGATGCGAACACATGCACATCGGGTTTCACGAACATCGTCCCGACGGTTCTATATCCATAATCTGTTGACACAAAGTCCATTACGGTTGGTTGGTTATTGGCCTTACGACACATCGACCGTTAAGTCATGTAGCGTCGCCAATCTCTCACGCCGATTGGTTGCGGGCAAAGAGTAGCGACAGGTCAGACTCGAACCCACAATCTTTCGATTGTGAGATAAGCAACTTACCCCTAGACCACTCGTCCCCTCACAAAGTCCATTACGAAGCGGCCTTTGTGCATAAGAAGCAGTGATCTAGTGCTCAGACGCTAATGGGTGAAGCATGCCGTAGGGCATGTATGGGGCGGCCTTGTTAAAGTTACAGATCACAACATTGGCTATATAACTGTGCCAGACCACGTGGATCATGTAAGACGAGCATGGGGCGACAAAGGTGCCAGATCAGGTGAGAACACGAGAAAGGAATCGTCAGCGGAAGGGGGAACACCACGCACAATAAAACCTCGCCACAATCGGAGCAAATAGGTGCCAGTTCGCTACATCTGGGATCGATCGTGTATTTTGCCGAATGGGCACTAAACTCGCTAGTGATGCCAAATCTCCTATAGGGCGCCGAAAGAAATGCATATCTTTAGACGAAGCCTACACAAAAATGGTAAAGAAGAACCCCAAATTGTCAAGAAGAACACGAACATTGCTGAAGAGGCGCTAACATTGGCTACAGAAGGGAACCAACTCTGGGCCACTGAAGTGGAGCGATGACCACTTTGTTCCTCCCCCCTCAGATTGGACAAAAGACAGATGAGGTATGGTCGGGTAAGTATGGACAAAGGGCTTATCGATAAGGATGGCTTGATAATGGAAAACATCGCGCCAAAGGGGATGATTCCTCAGATTGGAGACCGATGCATAGAGTTGTGCTCTGATGGGATTCTGATGGGATTCTGACATCTGGGATGCTTCATCAGGTGGGAGTCTGATGCCTGGGATGCTTCATGAGATGGGAGTCTGATACCTGGGATGCTTCATCAGATGGGAGTCTGATGCCTGGGATGCTTCATGAGATGGGAGTCTGATACCTGGGATGCTTCATCAGATGGGAGTCGGACATCTGGGACGGTGAGCCCCCGGGCGGGTGGAGTGAGTGGAATATTGGGGACGCCCAAGGCTGGTGAAGAACAAGGCTGGCCAAGGCTCCCTTCAGACACCCGCGGAGCGCGGGTATCTGAAGGGAGAAGACGAAGCTTGCGACGCCAGCTGACTGAATGGCGTCTGGCCCCGGCTTGGGGAGCCAGCTGACGGGTACTCACAGTTGGCCAGGGCCAGAATCGCTATCGCCACTGCTGCCCACATGATGGTTGATTCGTGACGGGTAGTTGCCGGTTGAACACGGCCGAACGTTCCGAGCGTTCATTAATATACCCCGGGCCGAGCCTTCGCCCGCTGCCGGCCAGCTGGCCCCGTCCATTGTGTGACGTCATCAGTGAGGATGGGCGGGGCCTGCGCCGTCATGTGACCACCAGGTGAACTGTGGGGCCCAGGGGTGTCGATTTGCATCCTTTTGTGAGGGCCACCAATGTTGATCTTGCCCCATGTTGATTTGCCCCGAATTACCTATGTTGTTTTTATGCTGATGAGAAAGCTAAAGGAAAAAAAAAGAAAAACACCATGATGCATATACAACTTAGTTGATGTCAACGAGCATATTTTGTACTGTAAAGAAACAGATCATGTTTAGATAGTGAACTTAGCGACCCTAAACTCGCCCCACCAAAACGTTGGCTTCGCACCTCCCTAATGTTAGGCACCAAGAAAATATCCTCACCCATCGTCATCACAGTTCAGGCCTGCTGTGCTCCGATGCTCCATCAAGGCCGGTGTGTTTTAGCTTGCATATGGACGCATACATATTTTATTTAAGCCGTTGTGTGTTTGTTGGTGTCTGGAGTGGGGGGATGGTGACGTTGACGATGACGATGGACCAGAATCCACAGTATGACACTGTAGTCGCATGCTATACCTCACAGTTTGTATGTTGACATGTACGGTGCACTGCCGTTTTGCTTATTTGACTTCACCTGTTACTGGACGATTTTTCCCGTTGGCGAGGATGCTGAATAAACATATACATACACATCGTGAAATAATAATCAGAATTATTGAGGTCTGAAAATATAGTGGGCGAAATCCGATTAGTTTTTTTTTTTGTTGGCGGTTGGGGTCCAGCACACTTCGGCTCTCCCCCCCCCCCCAAGGTTAAAAAATCGACACCCCTGGCGGCGCCGCTACTGGGTCTGGCCAGGGACCCTCCCATTTAGACAGTGCACCACCTGAGTAGAGCTGGGAAGTATTTTTGTATGATATTTTCGAGAGAAAAGAAGATTTAAACCACTGGAAGATGGGAAAGGTGAGAAAACTTGAAACAAGTATGTGTGAGTGACACCTAATTATGGTGAAAATTGAAGTTCACATTGTATAACTCAGCTTCAAAACAGCTCCATCACCGATCGGCAGAGGAAAGTCTCTGACAGATGCCATTATTGTGGTTTCGTTTCATAACAAGCGCAGGGCCTTTTTGGAGTGGAGTCCATTGTACTCTCAGTGGATATCGCTGTGTGAAGGACACTTTCAGATACATCGGGCATGCCTTACACAAAAATGTTCCTTTTGATGAGTGAAAATAAGGGAATGTGCTGCATTGTTGGACAGGAGCAAGTTTCTTGCCCACCCACTTAGAGTAAGAGAAGTGGCAAATACTAGAGCCGGAAACCCAACGAGAGTCTGTTCGTGCCCAGTGGGCTCTTACTCTGTTTTGATGTGATTCTTAATCAACTCTGTAAATTTCGTGCATTCACTAGTGTTTCCAGGAGGAATATCGCAGTCGAGCAACTTAAAAAGTCTGATTTGGAGCAAACTTGTTCTTGAAGCTGAAATTATGCAAAACCTAGCAACATATCAAATAATAAGTACGAGAAATGTGCAGAAAAAAGTGTTTTGTATGAGGCCGTATATGTTGAACGATGTAACATTACAGTAATAAAAACTAACTAAACTTAACCAGACCAAACCTAACACAATCTACTGATGTTGGATAACCAAAACCTACTGATATTGGATTACCTAAACCAACTGATGTTGGATCACCTAATATCACTACATCACTGTAAGATTATGTATCATCTGCAGTATCAATGCTAGGCGACATGATTTTAACTAAAGAACATCTTGCATATAGGTGATTACCAAAAGAAATGGCACCCAACGAAGTTGTTGGACAAGCTTCAGTAAGTCCATTCCTTGCATTGTCGTTTCTGATTTGCTCTCGGGGGCTTTATGTCAATACAAAAACTATGTAGTTGTTTGGGCAATAAAAACCGATTGGATTTTCCTTGAATGACTATTTGGTGTGCCATGCATGTGTATAATGGACAAGAGGAGTCTTGCCTATATTAGGAAAAATTGTTGACAGTCCATACAATTGTATTTCTGTGAGAAGTAGTCGTAAGGGCTCATTTGATGTAAAAATGCCTTGTTTAATGTTTGCTTCAATTTGCCAAAGAACATGCACAACTTAACATAACTACATGAATGGTGGTTTTCCGAGCAAACAATCAGTATCTTTGTAATTTTGTATTTTAGCCAACATTATTCCGGATCTGCACCTATATCTATGGAATCAACGTTCCGTCTCAATATGTACATACATACATACATACATACATACATACACACACATACATATATATATATATATATATATATATATATATATATATATATATATATATATATATATATATATAATTGAACATTTGTTCTTCCTGGTCGGATGACCAGCGGACCTATCAAATAGGTTTGGCCGGGCCGATCTGCTGGCTCAAGGCGGGGCACCGTCCCACTGGCCAGCCAGAGCACCGGCTGACCGAACATTGCCCTAATGCCCGTATGGCCGGTGTTCGTCAATCGTATGGACGTTTGTCCAGCCAGTCGGTACCAACTGGCCAGCCGGACGATAAAAGACGTTGGATATGGCACATATGACGATGGGATAGAGGTTGAGAGCTGCTTCCCACCCCAAGCCAGGTATTACAATCTGTGCTTGCTGCCTCGCCTCCAATACGACAAGAGAGAGCATATATGGTTTGCACATATGCTTCGACATGACCGAAAGGTGTGCGGTTGGGGGAGCATTAGGATTTTGGGGCTCTCTCCATGCAACTTGTTTTGCTGAAATGCCGACAGCCGAAAATGTTTAGATGTGTTCCCTCTTGCTGGTGGATCTCCAGGTGTCCATGCACTGTAAGTAACTCAATTCAAAAGTTGTGCTATTAAATTGGTTCTAAGCAGCTAGGCTGGACGTATCTCGTTACCCAATACTCAAACGCTCGCCTACGATTTGATTTGTAGTCAAATTTGTAGTTCCTGAAAATTATCCATCCGACCAAAGCGGGAAAAATGACATCGAATTTGTGAAGGAGAGCCGGCCTATATTCGCAGGTTTTGCGAGCAGATTGGCAGCCGCAGCCACTCTCCAGCCACTGACACTGCCAATGGGTGGCCAGGCAGGGACATGGGCCGTCTCAAACTTCAGCCATTGTTCGATAATTGAAAAGAAATGAATTGTCCTATTGATAACACTTGCTCCGTGCTGGTCTATCGTGCGATGTTGCAGCTCTATTTACGGTTTTGTTTGCCTAGGATACCCAGTGAATGATTGCCTGGGGCATTCGAGGACAGCACCGAGACTGCCGCGCTGCCAGAGATGGGACATTGGCGAGAAGTTTCCTCCGGTGATTCAAAGTTACATTGCCGCTGTGCAATGCTTGGCTACATTGAAAATGCAATAGTCGGTAAAGCAGTACGCCACTCAAAGCAAGTACCGAGCGTATTAAAATGCAACAGGCGGTTGCTTCGCCTCATCTCTGGATGTTGTAATTCATAAATATAATCTTGCTTTTGGCCTGGTGATCGACATAAAATCCCTTTTCCGTCTAGACCAACCAGCATACGAAAGCTGCCATGCCATTCAAGTATCGATTGGACTGACTTGGCATCTATTTGGACAATGGCTCCCGGACGGATTTCCCAAGGATAACTAAATTTCGGCGTACACCTGCGGACCAATGGAAATCACAAGCGCTCATGACAGTTCCCAGAACCGTATATTGGTACCGGCCACTCAATCAAGCTAAAAGTACCATCCCGGTGATTCCTTCCTAACTTCACAGTTCTGGGGGGACAACAATTGGACTATAAGTTTACATTCGAAAAGGAATTAGAAGCATAGATAGCTTTGCAGTGTATGTCTATGTCTATAGCATATACTCAATGGATTGTTGGTTGGTTATTGGTTTTACGACACATCGACCGTTGAGGCATGCAGCGTCGCCAATCTCTCACGCCGATTGGTCGCGGGCGAAGAGTAGCGGCAGGTGAGATTCGAACCCACAACCTTTCGATTGCGAGACGAGCATCTTACCCTCAGGCTACTCGTCCCCCTCAATGGATTGTGATCTGGCTGGGATGGTTCTTGGTTCTCGCTGCTTTTCGGGACCCAGCCTGTCTATGCCACACATGGATGCCACGTGCTCTAGTTCTTTCAGTTCCAGTCTAGGAACGGTGGCACTGATGACTCACGGTCTGGAAAACCGCAGCGCGTGCCTGCTTTGTCAATTCCCGGAACGCTTCTCATTGTCAGAAACGGCCCGGCAGCCGGTATTTCGGAGGAAAGACTGGAGCAGCAGCGGCGCGTGACACAGTTTATGTGCGCGCACGGCACGACATCGAATCTGCACTATACCGATCACCTGCCTCTCTGAGTCTGTCCGAATGGCTGCAGCTGGCGGCTTGCGCTCCAGTCTCGTCCTTCCGCACGTTCTGCTAGTCTCCGCCACCCAGTGGCCTCAGCGGTGGTGAAGGCGTTGTATCGTGCAGCTTCACCATCTGGGCCGAGCCGAATCCTCGACCCAGTGGGTGAAAGTGCACCCTTTAACTCCACCCAGGCAGGGAAGATAGGAGAAGGTTGGAAATGAAGCAAACGTTGAAATAATTGGGATGTGAATCGTTGGACATTGATCCGGTAGCCGGTTCCAGCAAAATGCAATGCTGCATGTAATGGCCGCTCGATTGTCAGTCATCACCTGCACACGCGGCTATCAGTGCAGTTCAAGGGGATTAAGCTATATATATATATATATATATATATATATATATATCCGCAATACAATAGCACAGTCCATCAAGCCAACAATTTTAAAGGTAAAAAACATCCGCACAATATGCGTTTGTAAGCTTCTTATCCTTTTACATTTTTAGTACCCTGTATCCATTGTGGTCGATGAGGTAGAACAGTAAACCACCAAGTGGTTCCAAAGTTTATGTAATGTTTTTTTTTGTAGCGTTTCATCAGTTCGTACTAACAATAACAATAAGTCCACAGTAACTATGGAACAGATCAACAAGGTAGAAGACAGCTGCATATCAATGACTGAAATATGTGTGTATTCGGCAATAATCTCAGTTCGAATTGTTCGGTTTTCGTAATAATTCAATCGCAAATATATCCGATGTGTTGGAGTGCGGCTGCAAGGAGAAAAAAAGGGGGGAGAAAAAAATAGGGGAAAAATTTTTTTTAAAAAAAAAAAGTGTTCGAGCTACTACAAGTGCGGCGGAGAGATGGGCCCCCCCCAAATGCCAACCAAGGAGCATAATGAGCTACAACAGTTGCATTTACTGTGACCTCGTCCTTGAAGTTAGACAAAATATTACTGCAACATTATTATATCTTTGAGCGACTAAGCTATTCATCGTACACAGCATTTTATCAGAATAGCAGCGCAAACATACCTCACATTCTGATCGAGTAAATCAACACGTGGTTGATCCTGCTTGACACCGGCATTTGGCAAACAAAACTAAGGAAACTCAGTGACACTGTAAACATGACATATGGCTTCAACACATGACACTGTCATTTTAAAGATAATGTCGTCATACTATCACAACAAAAACCACGACGCTACTTTGCTATTCAGAGCCGACTTTCTATCCCTAATACGGATACACACATATCTATTTTTATATCTCGCATGGTCCATCGTCTTTTGCAAAATGCGCATATCTAGTGGATCACCATCAGAATAATGAGGGCGACATGATCGGACATGGTCGCCAAAAGGTGCATACGTTTAGCGAGGTTGGAGTTCAAGCTGCCAGCGAGGGAGTTTTCCGACAAGTCTGCGAGGCTACCGAGTTTCGAAATGGTCGTTTGGCTTTTCACAAAGAAAGGTTATCCTCTTGAGTAATCAGTGGAATTCAGAGGGAGGCTGAAATGGGATTGCATAAGAGATCAGTAGACGGGGGAGGTTGAGGTGACCGGTTGTGTTATACAGATAGCACACATTACATTATGGTATAGTTGGGGATAGATTAAGCGAGAGGGTACTGGACTATTCGACAGGGAGATAAAATTGTTGGGACAAAGGAAATAGATAGAGAGAATAGTGAACATTTTCGGTATGATAGACCACCGGAAGATGTAGTTGGCTATGACTAGCCTTACCTTATGCTGACGAACTTTTATGCGCAAGGTAAACAGGCTTTGAGGACGACGGTGGTCTTACATCGAAATTGAATGTCAAGCTTGCGTGGAGATCAAGTAACACGTCAAAAAATTAATCAGCTCCTCTTCCATAGATTCCCCTGTCCAGCTGGAAACCGGACTTGTTTTGTTATAAGTAAAGGCCGATGTGCTGACAAAAATATTATCTCCGAAATCGTTTATAAGTTGTGTGGTGCCACTTGTGTAGGTAGGAGAGAGTAGATGGTCTGTACGACCGTGGTTCAATGAACATTTGTATAACTTTTTCAGTCACACAAATGACAGAACAGTTGGTACGCCGCTAGGAAAACATGTCCCATCATGTTACACACATTGTACTGATGGTGATCCTCCTGGCATGCACATTTTCCACCAAAAAACAAAGCATCATGTCGACACAAAAGTATATGGGTCCAGGAGTTTTGTGTTATATATTTTTGAGGAGTTAAGTACCCCCGCAATGTTGGCTTTTTACTCACAATAACTTCTACATTTAACATGGGACCCAATGAAAATTGAACCACAATCCATTTCGACCTGCCTATTGTCTTCGTGTATTGCGCAACCCGCCCCCGTCCCCCAATATTTGTTATCCAGAAATCAGCACCCATGTTTGAGTCTATCTGTATTAGGGATAGGAAACCTTCCCTGAATAGCAATGTATCTTCCTGGATTTTGTTGTCATAGTGTTACGATATTATCCTAATAATAGTGTCGAGTGTTCAAGCTACATGTCAGGGGCGCAGCTAGGGGAGCGGGGCTGGTCCCACCTCCCTTGGCAACCAAAAATGAACTATGTGAAATGAGAAATTTTGAGATTTTCACCACTCAAAAGCTACAATTTTGGGCTCGCTTCGCGCGCGAAAGCTTCCTATGACTACTGACATTTTTCTGGTCGGCCTATCCCCTAAGAACACCTGGGTGCGCCAATGTCACATGTGTTTATATCGTCGCTGAGCCTGCTTAGTTTTGTTTGCTGGATGCCGGTACCAGGCAGTATTAGCCACGGATTGATCTGTTTGATTTGAAGATGAACTGTGTTTGCCATGTGGTTCCGATGAAGCGTCGTGCACGATAGTTTAATCGCTCTAAAACAACATTTTTTGCAATTTTGTTTTCCATTCAAGGGGGAGGCAGATGTACCCTGTCGAAACTAGCATACATGGGGACGACATAATGTTCAGCATGCAGGATCAGTTTTTTAAAGTCAATTTTCATAGGACGGCGCTTCGGCAATGACCTAGATGCGAGTCAACCACAGTCAAGGGCGCAGTTAGAGCACTAAGAGGAGGGGGTCCTCTTAGTAACCAAAAATGCACTAGATGACAGACGACATTTTGAGACTTCCACCATTCGGAAACAAAAGTTCCCCGCGCGCTTCGTGAGCCGAGAGTTCTCTGTGTCTAAACATTTTGTGGGTCGGGATTCCCTCAAGAAAATCCCGGCTGAGCCGCTGGCCAACCATATACTACGGTGTTCGGACAAGTTCTTGTTGGTTATTGATGGCGGGCCTATGTAGGCAAATACTAGCTGCTTCCATTATTTTAGTCGTTTTCTGTTCTTTTCACCCGTTTAAGAACGGAGAACTACCAATAATAATGACAGCGATCGTCATCCGCTTGCATAAGGCCACCATCAACAATGCACGAGAACATGCTGGTGTCCTTGCGCTCTGCAATGTGCTTGCCCAGAGATTAGGCTAATTTCCACTATCTCTCTGTGAAAGTCGTCCCCACAAAAAGTGATTTTGCATGCATATTTACGTTGTATCTCAATGCATGTTAGCTTTAGTAGGATACATTTTTCGCTTTACTTGTGCATGAAGTGATTACGGCCGGTCAAATCCAGCGTTCAAATGTTCCTTTTAAGGGTCGCGCTATGGCGCTTTCGCACGCTTGCTTTTCGAACTCTATCGCAAGTGCATCATCAGCCGGCGACTGATGCTACGCTGGATAAATTCAACCAACAACAACAACAACAACGACCGACAGTCGGCGACTGATGCAACGCTGGACAAACTCAACCAGCGACAACAACAACGACCGACAGTCGGCGACTGATGCAACGCTGGACAAACTCAACCAACAACAACAACAACAATGACTATCAGTCAGTAATTGATGCTACTCTGGACAAACACAAACAAGAAAAACAACAACAATAAGGGTTGACCGTCGGTGACTGGTGCCGCCCAGCACAAACTCAACCAATAACAATGACAACAGCAACCGAACAACAACAAAGGGCTGAGGGTCGTCGCCATTATACCGAAGTAGTGTGCAAGGTGGGGCGCACATTCCTCGGCGGTACATTGATTACGGTGGACAGCTTTTGTCTGGTTTAACGTGGACTGGTTCCGGCTGAGATTCGTCCCCATGTCTATGGATGACGCTTCATGGTTCCGACCGACATTGGCCTCCACATCAATGCATGGTGTTCCGTGGTTCCGGCTAAGATTAATCCCCATGGCATTAGCTGTCGTCTCAGCATTCCGGCCGAAATTGGCCTTGATAGTATTGGATGACATTTCAAAGTTCCGTCCGAGATTGGCGTGGGTAACCATGTAATTGATGACGTTTCAACATTTCGGCTGAGCTTGGTCCTCTTGGCATTTGATGGCGTTGCAAGTTTCTCGCAGAGAATGACATGGAAGCAATGCCAATAGATGAAGTATCAGCATTCATGCATAGGCATTGTTCCCCATGACAATGAGCGATAGTTCCAGCTTCCGGCCATTTTTGTTCCCCATGGATGACGCTCCAGGGTTCCGGTTGGCACAATAAGCCACTAATCTAAGTCTGCGATCGCCATTGGCTGACCTGCAGTGGAGGTGCAGAAGGTGACGTTGCTGAGGACACCCACCGCCGAGGCAAAATTGGAATTGCGATACCCGCTGTCCACGGATGTTTGTCGCTCATGCCCTGACCGCTGCAAGCTAAGTGTCGTCGGAGCATTTGCGCGGTGATCTCTCACGTGTCCTGTGTGCAAACTGTAAAGCCCCGGCTACTGTGTGTTCTTTGGAAAAGATGAAAAAATTACGCATATTTATGCATGTTATATATATATATATATATATATATATATATATATATATATATATATATATATATATACGTAATTTCCCAACACGCTCATGTGCGTGTTGCGTGATAATCATCACCTGCTGATTGTCTTCGACGAAGTACTTGAAGTTTGTAATTTATAATAGCACATCTGCAGGACTCCAGGATCGCATTAATTTCGCGCCACAACTTAGTATATTACTCTCGTGACAACCAGAGCCACACCCGGCCTGCGGACACATTACCGAGACGCATACCACACACATTATCTCCCACTGAAACAAACGTGGCAGTCGCCCGAATACATTTTCAAAGCTGAATAATACGCTATGGCCGGACGAGAGGGAAATGCACGACCTTATGCGACATCACCTCCACCGGAAAGTGCTCAAATCCTGCAGCTCCACCGACCAACGTTATCCGGGGTGCAGCTTCTCTTCCTTCTTCCTCATGCTTAATGATCAATGCCAAATAGCATCCAGTTCAGCGACATCCAATGGTGTGTGGGATCACACCTTGGCATGCACCTCCGATGGTACACACGTGGAGCGTGCCAACACCATCGTTCAGCGGGGCCGTAAAGCATCCTGCGGCCTGTACCACCGATACGGAGCCTACCCTACCAGAAGCGGTAACTATGAACGCCGGGAATAGACTAATTCGCAGACAGAAAACCATGATATGCTCCCTAAGGTAGGTACGCTTATGCGTATGGGCTCCTTCATGCTCAGACAGGTTGTTTCGCCATAGATGGGTGTTCAGATCCGCAAAGGGTGTCCATATACTAGCTATACATATTCTATCACCCGCATAGAACGCTCACTGGTGGTAGAGTACATACGGCAGGAAAATGTTGCGCACTTTTATTATATTTATTCTCTGGTCCAACAGAACCAAGTTCCCATTTCCAGAAGCAGCATCAAAAAGCCACACGTGTGGCACCCTGTGGTTGCTGTCTCAGTTTGGTTGTGTGTTGCTGGTCTGCACGCATGAAGGCATTGTGTGTTGTAATATGGTAGCCCAGATATGTACCGAGAAAGGTGCGAAATAAAGGTAATTATTATCATTATAAAAAAGGACTATTTGCACAGAAATCAGATATACACAGAGTACAAAATCCTGCCCATGCTACAAGTAGTGTAGCCGACAAGCACCTGATTTGGTAAGGTACTTTAGTGCGATACCTAACTGGCTCTTCTCTGGTGTAGATTAATTTCCTGTATCAAACGATGGGCGAGGAAATCATGAACCTCACGCACATGGTATTGATTTATAATGAACCGAAGGTAAGGTGGGCTTGGACGTTTGAATTTTAACGCTATTATGCAGTCAAATCATGCTTCAGAAACACACATGCATTTTTGACAGGTTTGTCACGTAGAATAGCACCAGGCATATATGCATTCTTTAGCATATATTTTTCATCTAGCATATTTTTTTCAGCACCAGACCCTGATATCTCAAGCTGATCATATAGAACAGATTTAATTGTTCTGTAGCGTGAATCGAGGCTGCCTAGCTCCAGACCGTTTTCAACGGTCTTTCCATTATTATTACGACCTCTTTGCTATTGGGGTTTAGGGACGCATCGAATGCATACGTTAAACAGCGCCAATACTTTAATCAGTCGAACCAGGTGTTAACGTATCTGTAACGCTCCAAATCACGACTCCGGGCTGCAGCAGCTTCTACATCCGCTACGCCATCACGATGTCTGTCTCGGCCGGCCGCAGCCGGACAGCGCACCGCACCGACGCGACCTCGCGCTCTGGCGTCTGGAGTCCGACCTCCCCTCCGCTCTGCCACGGCGACCGAGGTCACCTACGAATGGCCCCGGGCGCGCCGCCGCAGAGGCGCACCCAGTGCAGCAGCACGCGCGCACACCACGTGGCGCCTGCTGCGCCGCCGGCCGCACCCACACACCGCTGCTGCCGCCGCATACCGCCGGGCACGGGCGGAGGTAGGCGCATCACATCCCCTACATATCGACGTCAAGTAAGTGAGATGACTGAGGGTCACAACATGCTATGACATTTCCTGGTGAGGTTATTTTGCGATATCAGAAAACATTTGGTGTCATGTTGCCGTTTATTGGTTGGAGTACACCATGCAAAATCCAACTGCGGAAAGGAACGGGAAATGTTCAGCAACATAACGTGAACTGTTGCCCAGTAGTTCCACCAGGGTAGGCGATGGAGTTCCAAACAAACGGCCACGTTCAGTTTTAAAGTGACGACATGCGATGGGAATATGCGGTCATAGTTATCACCACATCATGGACAGGCTGGCCGTTCTTCACAACAAAGAAGGCAGCGATGTGAAGAGCATGTGCATATGTTATGCCCTTGTTCCGCCAGAAAATAGAAACACTATATCAGCACATGATTGTGAGGTAGGCAGTGCCGCCAGTGCTGAAAAACAACGCAAAATCGACGTAAAGGGCGGAAACCAGCCATTGTCTATAAAACGAAGTAAAACTACCCTGGGTGCAGCACTTCCCATCGAGAGCACAGACAGTTTCGCAGGTTGCGCAGCATTGGTCATATGGTACACGAATAGTAAGAGTACACAGCAGTCGCTATAGATGGCTTATGAAGCGCAATCGACGGTGACAATCGTCCAGGGAACATCGATCGTCGCGGACACCCAACTAGCGCTCACACAGAAGCAACAACAATCATTGCATAACGTCAGCCGTTTAAAAACAAGTGAAACCTTAATTCCGGCTGCCGCCGTCGCTATAGATGACGCCACTAGTGCTGTTCGGCGCTCTAGGTGGCGCCACCTTCGCTGTTCGGCGGTCTAGACGGCGCCACCTGTGCTTTCCCGGATGAAATCGAGAGCGGCGGCGGTGCTGGCGTACACACCCGGAACGTCCTTTTCACCGCAGCCAATTCCCCATGACGTCACACCCGCCAGGACGTACACACCGTCCACGGGGCAGGCGAGTGGTCCACCACCGTCACCCTGAGGGGGATGGACAGGTTCAGAACACTGTGTGCAGTGGCCCGGGGCTGTCGCCATGGGCGAGATCAATGAGATTGCATCCCTTGATATCTAGAAATTGGGATTTCATATCCGGCTCACGACAAGCACGGCATATCGGTGAAATACTAGCTTAGAGGTGATACTCGCCGAATTGGAATGAGGAGGTATGTCCGACTCCTGACAAGACCGAGTTTGGAATTCAGAGATCACCACTGAATGATCTCTGAAGCCCCATCGTGAAAAGATTGAATCCACCGAGTATAAAGATTTGGAGACTGGAGAGGGAGCTCCCATCAGTGAAAGAGCCAGAGATCAGGTCAAGCTGCACGGACACGAGGGAACCCCCCCCGGACGCCTGTCTTTAAAAAAAGGGGGGGAAAAAATTTAAAGGAAAGGGGGAAGAAAAAGTTAAAAAAAAAAAAAAAAAGTCCATGTTGACCGAAACTAGTGTCTCTCCAGATAATGCATCAGCATATTTTTCAAGATGAAATACTGAACAACATAAAAACAATTACACGCAGAAAGCCACCCACCTGGTGACACTGTTGTGATACGTCGCAAGTGCAATTTTTTGGCTGGACAAATTCTCCCGTAAACAGCTGCTCTATGCAAGGAATGTTAACAAAACGAAGCAAATTATCTGGACAAAGGAAGGCAAAGATTTGCAGGGATACCAAATGATACGATACAGCCTAGCGATAACCATTGATGGCAACACCATGCAATTGTGACCTCCACCAGCAAATATTTTCCGCTAATAAAAAGAAACAGGACGAAACTTGAACACAAGCAAACGAAGCGCAAACTGCACTTTTAAGGGCTTCAGAATAAAAACCTCCTAGCTACACTGATCACATTGAAAGGTGTTGGTTATTTGGGCTTTCGGGCGCATCGACTGCGTTGGTCATACAGCGCCCATTTGAAAGGTGTT
The DNA here is from genome assembly GCA_034440575.1 of Imbricaverruca yamaguchii. Taxonomy (NCBI): domain Eukaryota; kingdom Metazoa; phylum Arthropoda; class Thecostraca; family Neoverrucidae; genus Imbricaverruca; species Imbricaverruca yamaguchii. The sequence goes on from JAOTOL010001605.1 coordinate 1,219,687, forward strand.
TGATTGTGCGAAGAAAGTCAGGTTGCACGCATGACCGAACCAGAGACGGCTGGCTGGGACGGCCTGAGTTGGTTTGAGATGTTGGATTTCAACAGAAGCTCGCAATGGCGATTAAATTCGGAGCGGATAATTTTACTTTCTGATTCCGACTTCAGAAACTCGTAGATAGTTTTCAATGTGTTTCTGAGGTTTTAATCTAAAATGAATAACTTCGCAGTGATTAAACAGCATCATTTAATATGTTTGGAAAAGGGGGAGAGGATACTTCCTGGAGAAGAATAAAGTATTAGGTTTCTTCTTCAACTCTTCGCCAG